>BQNB010048780.1:0-18653 GCA_026074375.1 Tanacetum coccineum
TATATAAAAACTTTTTTAAAATTTCGTACTTTATAAAATCTTAATTTTTTTTAAATAAATTTAATTTTTTTCGTACTTTTTAAATTTAACAAATTTTTTTTAAAAAGTTAAAACTTTTTTACTTTTTAATTCGAATATTTTTTTACTTTTTTATTTTTTTCTTAACTTAAAAATCTAATTTTTTTCGTAGAAAAAAATTAACTTTGTTTTTGAAAAAATATTAAAATTTTAAAAAGTACGAAAAAATTAAAAAGTTTTTAAAAAAAATTAAGATTTTAAAAAGCGCGATTTTTTAAAAATATTTTGGAAAAAAAGTTAAAAATTTTTTACTAAAAATAACGTAAAAAAATATTTTTTGTTAAACTACTTTTTAAAAAATTAAGATTAAAAAAACATATATAAAAAAAATTAAAAAATATATATATTAAAAAAATAAAATCTTTTAGTCCTTATGTTTTGCCGGGGCTTTCACTTTCAGTCCATTTTTTAAAGAAAAGAATGTAGTGGAGGGTATTTTAGTCATTTCGGATCAGTTAACTGGTCAAACTAACGGTCAACGAGAAAATGGACCAAAAGTGAAACGGATTGTCGGGTATTGTTGTGGATCCGTTAGATTTTTGAAAAATGGACTAAAAGTGTTATACCCGGTAAACCACTTGGACCAAAAATGTAGTTTACTCAACTATAAACTATGCTTATAAGGATTCTGGCCCCCGCAAGAAAACCTTTCAAGTTCTGTGTCCCAACCTCACTATGAAGACTAAAATGTTTGACCTTTAATGTGTTCTGTGTGCTAATGTATTGTTCTTTTACGATATATGTAGATTCAGAGTGTTACCATTACTAGAGGCATATCATGTGAGGCTATTACAAGGGGATTGTATGATCTTATAATTTGGTATGTTAACTATGTCAATTTTTCATTTCCTGAAAATTTGCTCACCTTGTAAATAAAGAAGAAAAAGAGAACTTGTATACATGACATGTTGCGTTTCAGGTTGCCAATATACCTGGAAGCATTATAGTAGATGAGACTACATCCACAAAACACATAAACTAATACTTTGGATGAGTTTTATTATACTCTATTGAATTATACGATTTCTTGAAATAAGTCATCATGTTTCTTAATTCTTTATCCAACAGGTTAAGTTGCATTTTATTTAAATTCACTCAAACTAATTGGCAATTATCAAGAACATTCGTGTTTGGGATGGAGGTCATTGTTAGAGAATGTTCTCATGGACTTAGCCATTATTAGGTTGACACCTAGCAATTGTTAGATTTCTAACTAAGCCTAATGTTCTTATTCTTGTAGATTATTAACTTTACGAGGGATACATTGCTGTGTTTTGTTGAATCAAAGTTGATTCTACCATGGAAAAACATTAAACTTTATTTGATCACTTCACTAAGGACAATCAAGCGTTCCAGGAGCTACAACCATAACTTTTAGCTCAGGTTAACTCTTGTTTCCATATATTTTTTCTTTGAGCAGTCTATTAGTATGCCTAATTTGATCTTTTAATGTTTGTCTCTAAAGTCATCTTTGCTTAAGGGTGCCCATGGTGGATGCTTCGACAATATCTTGGTAGAACAAATGGGTCAACCATTAACATGGATAGCATATTTGGTACATTCTGACCTTTTTATTGTTCTCGATCTGCCCCTCATTCTCACACAGAGAAGTCTCGTTGAATATCCTAGAATTCTAATCAGTCCCTATGCTCTTCATCCCTAAACATGTAGGTAGTCACTCTTATATTGGCTCCTTTTTTAAGCTATTCATGTTAGCTAGATTCATAACTATTCAAATATATTTGTGTGGAGCATGGTTGTTTGATCATATTTAAACATGTATATGATTTTGTAGGGTTTGATGAGCATTGTTGATCAGTAATTAAACCAAAGCATAGAGAGATTTGGCATCATGTATGAGCAGTCCAACGATAGAGAAAGTTGTTCTAACTGATAGATGGCTCGTGAATGTTCCTCGGCTTGTAATATGTACAAGATTTTGGTTATGTTATGCTTATTGTGTATTTCCAGACAGTAGCTACACATTTTTGTGGTTTTGACCCGATGCTTAGCCGTAAACGGTAGTGTTATGCCCAACATTCACAACTTTGGTTAGGATCTTTTTAAGTTTTATCGGATTAAGTTTAGCGACAAGTGTTAGGTTAAATAGTTTATATTTCTGTTGGTTTACTGATACATTTTAAGCTTGTTGGTATTGAAAGTTTGCGTTATTTGCACATTTGGTTTTTAAGAGCAACCACAATGCTAACTTGACAAAAGACTTTTCATTTTTTGCTCAAGTCATTTTGAATAACTTTTTCCATTGTGACAAAAGCTTGGTGAATGACTTTGAAGAGGAAAGCTTGGTAAACACCAAGCGTTTGACACAAAATATTACAAGTGATTATCATTTAATGAAGAGGTAAAGAGGGACCCATGGGAATGGCAAGTAAACCCACCTCTACCCACTAGAATGAGTCTATGGGTTTAAATTGATATGTTGATTCTCATAGTAGTTAACCAAACACTTGCAATGACAATCATTTAAACATTTAGAAATAAGTGGTGAAATCACCGTAGTCGTTGATTGAATAAATCACGTAAAAAAGAATATAGTTCGTAGCAAAAAGATTTGGGGTTATCATCACAAAACCCCTGTGCTTACATGCTGTGTAGAGTGTTCTGATATCACCATAATTCTACAATAGAAGGAGCAATATACTGTAGTACATTAGTAAAGGATCACCAAATAACAAAAAAATGAAGATTTTATATTAAATATTTTAGAAGCAGAAAATCCATTCAGATAGCATCTCTATATATGTTACTAAGGGAATGGAATGACAAAAAACATGGAACAAACTTTTATTCAGATCGACTCATATTTAGAAACAAGTGAAAGTCGTAATTTAGATGGACATATTTTACTAACTACTCGTCATTTGTCGCCTAGGTCTTCCTATCTTGCAATTATTAGCTCTTGAGGCAAAACGAAGTGAGCAAAGTGACTCGTTGATGGAGCTAGGTGCTGGTGAAACGTTTACAACCATTAACGTCTTTGAATCACCATCTAAGCAAGGCTGCGCAAGCCACCATATAAATAAAATTGTCGTTAGAAATATTTAAACGTATAAAAAAACACATTTTTTTTTCATAGTGATCATTAGGTGTGTTATGTGTACCTGAAGAAGATAGGTAAGTTTCGAGTTCCTAAAGGGAACATGATCTTCCTTCCTTTCTAAAGCCGATATAACATCGGTTAATGCTGACAAGCTTTTGTTGATGGCTTGAGTTTCTTTTAAACGATCACCAGCTGACACACTTTTGGAAAGACGTTCACTGCCCGCAAGGTCAATAAGGTTAAGCACACCTTGCACTTGATGTCCCGTGCTCTAGAAAAAAGATTTCGTCATTAGTCATGACTATGAAAAAGATAATACTGCTTCAAATTATAAAGAAAAGAACCCAAAACTGTTTTACCTCGTTATAACCATATATCCGCAGCGTGAATACACAATGGCTTCTTGACGATTGTTCATTCATTTGAGTCTTGCCTACAGACCTATTAATATGAAAGACGTTAATAGCTCCTCTTAACTAAAGATTGCAATTTTGAACCATGTACTTATGAACGGGTCAATGTAGGTTATGTTAAATCTATAACTGGTAAATAACCTAAAACGAAAATGGGTCAAACCGTTTATCTGTCAAATAAATAGGTCAGAAGCGAAACAATGTGTATTTCACAATCTTGCGATATAAAAAAAGTATAAAACCATTTAAATCATATTGATTCAGAGATCAGATATTATTGATAATCTAAAAGTTTGGACTAACGGTGTCTAGGTTGTCCCGACCCGGATCAATTCAACCCGTACTAAAAGTTTTTGATTACCAAAGGTTGGATGGTATGTCAATACCTGCTTTGTGCAGCACGCTTTAACAAAAATGAGACTTCACGACTGCTTACTACATCAACTATGGTCAGGTCAGAAACATGTGTGTTGCCGTCTGCATCATGTGTAATTGAATACTGCTTGGTACCCGACGACCCAGTTAAGGGTCGGGTTTTTGACAACAGGTCACGGATCGTCTCATTGTATATTTCTAACATTGAAACCTGTACAAAACCAATACTTGTTAAAACACTTTATTATATAAATCTTAACAAGAAAATACACAAAACTTGATAGAAAATTCAACCTGCATTTCATACTTCCACCCTTGGTTTTGAAGCGTTTGCTTGGCCTCGAATATTTGTTCTAAAGAACGGGGTATGAGTCCTTTGTGGTCGTGGTTTCCAGGCGTACCGATCATAGTGTGCGTTTTTCCAGACCCCGTTTGACCATAAGCAAAGATACAAACCTGAATATGTAACTGAATCTTAGTAACTCTGGTACGTTATTATATACCAGAAGATTTATAGTAATGGTAGCAATTCAGACCCGTGTACATATGAAAAGGTCGAGTTGGGTTGTAGTTTATCTCAAACGGTAAATTAGAAATACTTTAGCTAGAAAGGTTGCATCGGTTTGATGACATCGCCTAAAGTCTTTCTTTTTATCTTGAAAAGTCCAAAGTCTATTTTAATGAACAAAACCTCGTAAATCCATTTATCTTTTGAGAAACGTGCATTACCTTGTAACCATCCAATGCACTTTGCACGAGTTGTGAGACCTCCTCAAACACCTCTTCTTGGGAAGATTCGGGCACAAAGACCTTATCAAATGTGAAAGAATGTTTTTGCCCTTTTTACACATAAGAGAAAACAACGTATAAATGTAAAGCATCAGACACACATACTACATAAACTTACTGTGCTCAAAAGTCAAAAGATTGAGTCTTCATTGTACCATGTTGTGATAATTCAATGCCACGGCCAAGATTATCGGTTGCTGTAGGAAAAGAGACAGAATTTGTTTCGTTGTCAGCACCGTCGTCAAGCAATAGAGGTCGTACCCTGCAAAAAACTCGTATATTCCCTTTCAGCTCCTGTGGCAAAACATAACTCGTTAATTATAGTGACAATAATTTTTGTTAAGAAAAAATTGAGAATGAAAAACCAATAGTTACCAATATTGTGTTATGCAGCTTTTTGCGCAAGGATTCTCCTTCAACAAGTTTTACGTTCGCCTCATCTAAACGGATTTGTAACTGTGAATTAGCCCTCATTTGCTCTTCATATCCAGTTCTTATCTCAAATACCGATGCATCAGACATCTACAACATATAAATGAGTAAAAAATTAGTCAACTTGAAACCAGAAAGCATCCAGGATAAGCCAAGTAACACAAATTTCTGTTTATAACATCAACAATACCGCTAGTTTATTCTCTGCAGCAGTAAGTTTCTCTTGCAATATCTTTATTTGATCACTCGGTAAGGAACACGTTTCCTGAAAAAAACAATAATGGTAAGTAGAGATGTTTTATCTCTAAAGAAGGTCAGGCGGGTAAAAAAAAAAAGCTTAAAACTGCAACCTTTTCTTTTGCTGCGTTTTTAAGGATCTCATTAGTTTGACGAAGCTCCGAATGAAGATTGATATTGTATTGTTGTAAACTCGTGTTGTATTCTTGTAGTGTCTTGGACATAGCGTTGACTGATAAGATCTACGAAACAAATAAATAGAGACTCTTAGATTGAGTGGCAGAGTCAGATAGATATTCATGAAAGTACAAATCTTTTTATATATATAACCTTTTGATTAGCACTTGAACACTCTGTTTGAGCTCGTTCGAGGTCTTCGAAGATGGAAGATTGTGATCTCTCTGCAGACAACCGAGCATCTTTTTCCTTCGCTAATGTTTCCAATGCAGCCTGAGATTTATGTTGACCGTTAAATTTATGCATACTATAAACTGTAAAATAACCAAAAGTTACTTTAGATGATCAAGAAGCAATGCATACCAACTTATCTGATTCTTCTTTCGCAAATTTCTCTTGTAACGATGTGTGGTTCTTGCGTAACTCCATGATAATCGAATTCAATTCTTCTTCCTTTTGGTTCATTTGCATTTCTTGAAACAAGAAAATGAAAACAAGTGTATACTTAAAAAATTATCTATTGCGTAAAAATAATGTTCTTCAAAGTTTTAAGTCAAAATTTATACCCATATCGGAGCATTTCTGTTCTGCTGATTCCAAAATCCTCATATGTTTTTCTTCAAGTTGTTGAAACCATTTGATACACATTCTAAGCCTTATTATATAATCCTTGATTGTATCAAATTTCTCCTAATAATCCAACAGAATGAATATAATTTTAGACAAAATTCAAAGAATCAACAGCAAAATACTTGCATTACAATAAAAATTAATATTATTAATGCAATTGATCTATGTCTATATTCTGAATATGAAATATTATCTTATGTTACAACACTAATGTACAAATCAATGCTTCAGAATAGCAAAGATTAATTGCATCACAGAAATCATTAATAATATTAGCGTACTGGTATTTTGTTACTGATCATAGCAAGCAACATAAGCTAAAAAAAGAGCCGGTGAAACTATGCCGGTATTATGCTTTCAATTGGTTACAAAATTACTATGACCGGTAACAAAATGCAATTGTTGTGCTGATAATCTCCAGAGTACATTTGCATAATCACTAAAAGATGTAAATGATGTATATCTTGATTATTTATGATATGAATACGTAGCTACAATTCTACAACAAATACTTATACTTAAATTTTTTTAAAGAATCATTCAAGTCAAGTAACATAACAGAAGGTCCAACAACAAAAAAGAATTAACCTTGAGACTGTCCTTATCCTGAATTCTAAGCTTCTCATGCAAGAATGCTTCAACATCTTCTCTTCTAAACTCAATCCCTCCACAATCCGACCCACCACGACTACGAACCGACTCGGCCCACGTACCCGGATCATGACCCTGCCTTGATATCGTACCACCATTATTAACTTCCCCAACCATTTTCTTAAACACGAGCACACAAGGGAGAGAAGGAAGGGACAGCGTTTTAGGATCTCGTTTTTTTTTTATAGGCAAACCACAACTTGTCTTGCAAGTCAAAAAAAAAATTTCTCCTAAAATAACCTTGCATGTCACGTGGACTTCTTCATAGGAATTTTTAAAACGCATTTATGTAAAACGAAACTTATTATTAAATTTTTAAATGCTAACGTGAGTAATATAGCAACTATTAATATCAATATTAGTCATCACAGTCAACAAACCATTTATATAAGGCTTAGATTGTGGCATATTTTCTAGAATAAAAGGAGAAACCAATTGATATACGTTTTTTATGTTTTAAAATTAGCTAGACACATTAGTAATTGATTTAGTAATCGTATAAGAGAAGACTCTTCTTCTTCTCTATACTAGACGAGTACCCGTGCATAGCACCGGTAATTCCTAACGGCAGATAATTAACGATATGCGATATTGTGATAAATATTTTGTATAACGTTCAAAATAAGCGTTTTTCTGACAAAAATATAAAGAATATCTGCGGAAAGTACCCGTAAGAGTCGATGAGTGAAAATGAGGGTATATTGAGAGATTATATTTTGCTGTAAAATAACATGTGTGTGTGAGAGATATGAAATGGTTTGTGTGAATATATACAGTGGATGCGGTTACACATTTTTAATAATTATTATTGATAGTAATGATTTTTAGTGGTTACACATTTATAATAATTATAATGTTATTGATGACCAATTTATTATTCAACATTCAACATTCCTACATTTTCAAGAGCAACCACAATCGAAAGTCTAGATTCATCCTTGAATGAGTAAAATATATACAACAAAGTGCATATAAGATGCATGCAATAAATGCACGACGAAATATGATTACGAGTAACTTGTACATTTTACATTTAAGTATTACAAGTTACATGTTTGTCATTATAAAAACAAACGAGAATGTGTAGATTAAATATCGTAATATTTGCACTAACACTTTTACTTGAAGTAGTCTTTAATTCATATCTTGACGTATGTTCTAAATAGAGCAATATGTCCTAGTAGAATATTAGTTTCTTACCTTACGGTCAAGAGAACCTTTAATCATATTGTTATTGTCATGTGTTGTACCTTGCACACAATAAAGATTTCTCCCACTTGTGCATGGCACAAACATAATACGTATAGTCAAACAACACGACATTCGTTTGTTTATGTGGACAATATGATAGTGTCACAGATATTAGCGTGATATAGAACCACTTTGTTTAATAAGAAATAATGCACGGCTATCCTTAAAACCATGAGGGTTTATAGTTGGAAAATAATGTTTTGTCTCAAGACAAGCTAGAAATAATCGGGGTTACAAGACAATAAAGCTTGTATCTCTCACCGAATTAGACAACATTACACGAATGTCTTGTTCAGAAATATATCGCAATGCTCCTGCTGGATTTGACAACATTGGAAGTGTTACATAACCAGTGAAAACAAATAGCAATCTGTTTATTTTCCTACTTCCTTTGAAATCCTACTAGTAGCAATGCACTTAGGTTTCAAAAGCTCTACTATGTAGATGAGGGACTATTCATCAATGATATTTATTAACTTGAAAATTGGGCATGAAATTTCCTCCTTAATTTTGGTTAAAGCAAACAACTAGATAAATATTGCTAGCTTGCCTTTACCACTTTTACGGTAATGTTGGTATTTTCTAATCAAGAACTCATAAAGCATCTTAAATCAAGATGTTATCATTTGATAGCCAAGAACATGTTCTCTAGTTATTCAAATGTCTTATATGTTTTAAAGTATTCACCACCTAACAAGAGTGACGAAATCTATATAAAAATATAAGTCATGCAATCTTATAACCTTGTAAGTTTGCTATGAGTTTGATTAAAATGAGGACAATTCTTTCGTTCCTATTATAACTTTTCTGAGCAAGGAAAAATTATAGGAACGAGTCTCCCTTTGTCTTACAAGGAAAAGAGGTTCGATTTGTCTTCTTTAAGTAAGAAACAAACCATCGTTTACGATTTAATGTTGCATTAATACTATTAAAGAATCACAAAATTCAATTTTAATATTTAACTGTATAAACAATTAATTTTCTAAAGGCTAGGATCCTACTTAACATACCACCATCACATCAGTTGAGTTGATCTGCTAGCAATGTTGTATTCAAAAGGTAATTTTTTTTTGAACAACACTTTATTAAAAAACTAGCAAGAAGCTAGAAAAATAACAAAGTTACATGATGAGGATTTTTTAGCCAATCAACCCAACTAAACGACACATTACATCTAAACCGACTCCAATAAAAAGAGTACGACACACAACAGCATCAAAATAGCCGCCTTAAAGGAAAACCACACCACATACACACTTATTAACGATAAGCCCAAATTAGCCACCACCAACCCAAAACCACCCCTTCTAACAACCGTTTATGCCTGATAGAATCCGAAAAGGAATTACCGATCAATATTTATCGTCAGTGCAATTCGTAAACATGATGGACTTACTTATCATTAATGTACTAGTAAGCAGTTTATTCCACTGGGTCTCTAGCATAAGGTCTCACCAACTTACCTCGATTAAGTCGTCCAATCAAGAATTGTGATTATGACATTATGTAACACCAACGTCTCATGAAAATTGTATAATCACCTTGGAGTTGCAATCTTCATACGTCTCACGTGATGTAAAAGGCCATTGCAAGTGTTCTTACAAATTGGATGACAACAACTTATTTGAAAGGGTATATCTATTTGTCGTGACAAATATGTACGAAGAAGCATGCATACATCTTCATATCATAAATTTTAATTAAAACTTTACTCAATTAAGTTGCTTATCACGGTGTATCACTTAATTTCAATACCACCTTGTGTATAAATTAGTGACAATGCACCTTAAAATAAATTGACGATTCAATCGTGTTTTCAGATCTAAAGAATTTTAATTTTATCTCGGGAAAAGATTAAAGAATGATCAAATCATTCAAAGCCTAGACTATTCGCGCTTCCTTATTAATTGCAAGATATCAGGGATAATATATAGTATGATATTTCGAACCCTTAGTAATATGCCTTGCAAATAAATAGTACTTTTGCAAATTTCATCATTGATAAAATGTTAACTCTTTAATTTAGAAAACACATTATAAAATATAATCTACCATTTGCCCCAACCCATAACCTCGGTCATTCAATGAAAAAAAATATTTTTGAAGCACATTTCACAAGAAGCTGAAAACGCTAATTTAGCCACGCACTACAAGAAATATGTCGATTAGCCACGAAAATTAACCATGAAATCTAATTCAAGGGTATGTACCCTTAAATTTCCCACCGATTACCCATAAATACATATATGAAACATTGGTGAAACTTCCCCTCGAATTCTCCCAGAAAATACCCATTAAATTACCCACAAAGTTATATTTTGTGTGTAATATGTGGGTGAATCGTTTATGCGAAAAATATTTCCCACAATTTAACCGTGGATTATGTTTTCATGGGTAAATATATGGGTAATTTCATGGATATCTTTATGTTGCCTACAATCTATCTTTGCATGCGGGTAGTTTGTGGGTAAATATATACACACGATTTACTCACATAGTGTTTATATGGGTATTTTTATATGTGTATTTTATGGGTAAACATTCACCCGCGACATGTACTCAACACTTTTCATAGACATTTTTTGGGTCGACCTGATTGATCCGAATAAGAACTTTATAAATTTTTTATTTATTTATATATTTTCTATTTAAAAGAGTAAAAAAAATGAATTTTTTTTACATTTGACCCATATTCGGGTTGATCCGAACCCGAATTGACATGACCATAGTTCACCCGAACACGAGTTCAAATAGGGTCGGGTTCTAGTACGGAATTTCTAGTCTTGACCCGAACCCGACCAACCCGACATGACTAAGATACCTAGTTGTAAAGATACTCATGATAATTTTAATTTTATTTTTAATCATTTTATATAATATATATAATTAATTAATTTAACTACATTACATCTTTTCATTTACCTCCCGCACTTCTTCCCCAAAAAATTTGAATTCCCTCCAACTTTTAGATTTTCAACCCCCCTTTAACTGGCCATTCACATCTCAATCTATACAATCTCTATAATTCAATACCTCAACAACAATCTTTGCTTCGGCAATCAACAAGATCATAACAAGTTATCCTATTTAACGGAGGTAAATGTCACTCAAATTCTAGTACAATTGATTAGCAACGAAAATTATTGTTGCTAAATAACAACTTCTCCTTTGTTATGGAAACAGAGAGTTGCAATGTTCTTTCTATATCATAAAACTAGAATTACGCTTAAGTTTTTTAACTGGATCGTTTCACTCTTTTATATATAAATAAGATATGGCTTTTCTGAGGGCTTAAGTTGGTGGTTATATGTAGTAGCATTATCATTATATCATTAAGTAGTTAGAATTAAATGAATTGTATGCTCGAGTTATCATGTCAGCTTGTAAGAGTCATAATGTCTTTTATATATATTCGTAATATTTATATATAGGTTCTATTGACCTTAATGTTTTTAGCGGAAACCAATTTTTAAGGAGGGGAAATATGAAATTGCCTCAAAAAAAATTTATTTAAACGTGAAATAAGCTTGTTGGTATAAAATGACCCCCCCCCCCCTCAACCCCAATATAAACGGTTAAAAACCGAACCTAAATCAAACGAACTGCCAAAAAACGATTTCAGTTTTTAAGTTTTATAAAAGGGATAATTCCATTTCTAGCCCAAAATCCAACCCCAAAATGCAATCCTAAGTCCAGGAACATCTTTTTCCAAAACTAGACCCGCGCAACTAAGCTACTTGGCAACCATGGAAGAATTTGACAAGTTTCTCATTTTTTATTATTAAAGAACAAAATATGTAAGGTATGTGTAAGGTATATGTACCTTAATATTTTTAGGAAAACCACTAGTTTTTTGGCAACTTATGTATGGGCAACCGGGCAATTTGGTCATTTTACCACTACACTTTTCTATTAAAATGGTGCAACTGTACTTATGGGCAACTTATACAACAGGGCAACCACTTTTATAAGACTTTTTTGTACTTTGTAAAGTTTTGTTTTACTTTCAATCCCAATACACACAATTTTTATTTATTAACAAAATACACCCATCTACTTACAGCACAAAATACACACACTTTTTATTTTTTTAACAAAATACACCCATCTGCTTCCACCACAAAATACACACATCTGCTTCATAACACCAAATATACACATCTACACACACTAAAGAACACCTTTATCGATGAACACGATGAACAATACACACACCTTTACCGATCAACACGATGAACACCTTCATGTTAACTAAAACCCACAACCCCAATTACAATATTTCTTAACCGAAACCTCCGTCGTGTTTATCAGTCCATCTATGGCTAGATGTAACGACTTGTATGATGTAAAAATCATTGTTAGGTCTAGTGTTAAATTGCTTAAAGAAATTAAAGATCTTTTGAAAAAGAATCCTACTCGACAGAGGTTATTTAGAAGAACTGTATTTGGACCGTGGTTGAATATTTTGTCGCACGACAATGATAATCATTTGATG
Organism: Tanacetum coccineum; assembly: GCA_026074375.1. Lineage (NCBI taxonomy): Eukaryota > Viridiplantae > Streptophyta > Magnoliopsida > Asterales > Asteraceae > Tanacetum > Tanacetum coccineum. Next base: position 12,590 of record BQNB010048780.1, read on the forward strand.
CACTGTGTGTTGCATCACCAGGTATCTGTCTCTAAAATTACTTCGGCATGTCCCCCACTTATATTTAATATTGGCGATCATTGTTTACAGTCTAGTCGGAAAGAGTTTTGTTTAATGACTGGTTTTCGATTTGGTAAAGTGTCAGAAAAATATTCCAAATTAAGTCCTTTTTGCCAGTGTTTATTTCCAGAAAAAATTACCAAAAAAGGTGTTCTGAATTTAAAGTCTATAGAACTTTTGGGAGTTCTTAGGAATACAGAAACATGGATAGGTTTGTCCGACATGGATGCGGTAAGGGTTTGTCTCCTACTTGTTGCTGAGTTAGTGTTTATGGGTAAGGAGGACAGGAATTGCATTCCTAGGCATTTAGTGTCATTGGTGGAGGATTTTGATTGTTGGAACATGTATCCTTGGGGGGAATACATGTGGGTCAAATTTTATCAAAGGACGGTGAATGTTGCAGCTAAACATAGGGAGTTTCATTTGGTTAAGAAGAAGCAAAATCCAAATTACTACCCCACATATAATCTATATGGTTTTCCTTTGTCTTTCAAGGTTAGTAAATTTTCATTTAGTAATTTTAAATTGTTTTTAATTATCTTTTATAATTCTCTTTTGTTTCTTATAAATACCCGCTAATATACTTGAATGAATCTTTTTAGATATGGATTTTGGAGACTTATCCAAATAGCAGAAAATGGTGGTCGAAGAAGGATAATGTGTTACCGCGTGCTCTTGCATGGTCAAATGTTGCCAAGTTTGGAAAAAATGATTATAATGGTCTTCTTGGACCGGTAAACCCACAAACTACCTTATTTTAGTTTAAGTATATATACTCATTAGTGATTATAATTTGTTAGGATTCGAATCCAAAATTGGAACTTTATGCAACTCCTTTAGAGCAGCAGACCGAATGGTTTAAAGCAAGTATTGAATATATCAATGGTTTGGTTGACTTAGACATGAATGTTTCCGAAGATGATATTGGTGGTGACGTATCAAACAATTCTTTTGATTTGAATGAAAATGCTGTCTCAGGCAATGGGAACAATGATGTTCTTTTATTGGAAGGGGGAGATGGTTTTGTGGATTCAGTTTGTGGTGATACTAATCATGAAGATAAACAAGATAAACAAGATCAACAAGATCAACAAGATAAACAGCCCTCGTTAGCTGATGTTCTGCATGAACTTCGTGCTCTTAGAAAGGAAATTGCTTTGGTCAAGGTTGATGATGCAAGGATTTCAAAATTAGAGAGATTATTGAATGACAACTTTATACTTTCTAATGATAGGTCAAAGGGTAATCATAATGCTGTGAACGCAGGATTAACTACTTCGGCTAATCATCCATTGGTTCGTATCTACCTATATCATAAGTTAATTGTATTAAAAATATATTTGTTTTATATTGTTGTTACCCATAATTTATATATTTTTGAATTACAGTCAACTTGTTCTCGTCATGTGGTTGACAATCCCATAGTTGCTTGTGCTGGTACTGGAATTCATAATCCAGCTACTAACAATGATAGCCGAGACTCTAATCATAATGATGTAAACACAGGATTATCTTGTTCGGCTAATGATCACATGGTATGTATCAACCTATATCATACTGTTTCTGTTAATGACCCCATGGTTCGTATAAACCGTTATCATATATTATTTTAATTTCAATTTATGTACTTTTGTAATTGTTTCATCAATCAAATATATATTTTGAATTACAGTCAAATAGTTCTGGTCCTGATATTCATTTAGCCGAAGTTGCCGTTGCTTGTATGGAGCATGACAAGGGAGATGGAGATGGGCATATTGATATCCCAACCGCTATTGATAATGATGTCAACTTAGCAAAATCTGTTTCTGTTAATGACCCCATGGTTCGTATAAACCGTTATCATATATTATTTTAATTTCAATTTATGTACTTTTGTAATTGTTTCATCAATCAAATATATATTTTGAATTACAGTCAAATAGTTCTGGTCCTGATATTCATTTAGCCGAAGTTGTCGTTGCTTGTATGGAGCATGACAAGGGAGATGGAGATGGGCATATTGATATCCCAACCGCTATTGATAATGATGTCAACTTAGCAAAATATGTTTCTGTTAATGACCCCATGGTTCATATATACAAATAATGATGGAAGGGATAAAATGATGACTATTATACCTCAACCCATGGTTTCACTTTTCTAAGCAACTCCGCCAAAGAGGGATCATTTACGTTTAGTCGGTGTTTGTTTATCTTAACCCAACTTACAGTGGCTTTTGATTTACCAGGCATACTATCAACGTGATTGCCCTTTGTATGTGTTAACTTTCCCAATATAGTTTTCACATGACTTGAATTCATAAACTCTTGCCGCCTTTTTTTTCAACTGCGATATCTGCAAAAGTTTTTTTCTTCTTCCAACTTCATCCTCTTAGCCTCTTTGACCATAAAGCTCAGTTCTTCTATAATGTTCTTTTCGTGTTCCAAACGCATACGTTCTTCAGCTTCCAAACACAATCTTAATTCCTCTTCAACAAGATAATCCTGTATTTAATAAGTAAATCATTATTAGATATTGACAAATGATTAGCTGTAAAATGAAGAAACTTCATGTTTATTACGTTAGAAAGATTTTCATCTGTATAAAGTGGCTGACTCAATTCCTCAAATAAGATATTCAATGAATTCATAAACTCACGGCCCAATCTGGAAAATTCGTCTTTAAACTGCAACAACTGCTAGGAAAAAAAGTATGTATAAGAACAACATAAAAATGCATGTAAAATATGAAAACAACACATTCAGAAACTATACCCCATATTCGTTCTTTCTTTCTCGTGCAAGAACCTACAAAGTGGTGAACAAATATTACAAAATTCTATTTAAGAACCTGAAAAATGGTATAAATTGAAATACAAAACTTGATCCTTAACCTGAATAATAGTCTCAAGTTTGAAAACACTGAGATTTAGCTGACTAATCCCTAATCCATTTTTTGGGCGTACTAATAAGAGTAGTCAAAACACCAGACGATGTTCTGAAACTTGAATGAACACGTTTGCGTGACTTCTCCAACTTTGCAAGATATGTTTCATACATGCTATGATGTTGTGCAACCGGAGCTTTTGGAACATGTTGACGGAAAAACAACTGGCTACGTATCCACCATGATGACTCGTACTCAGCTTTACTAGGCCTGATTTCACTAGTTGTGGTCGATTGCTAGTTATATTAAACACATAATTTATGAGATGTACTAATCAAAGCAACGCGTTAATTATTATTAATATTATTTAAATGAACATGCTCTAACCTTCGCAAAAAGGTAACCACAATCAGATCTGTTAAAGATAGACTTTTTCGACCAACCAACTGCTCTTGGTATAACATTTGGATCTTTACTCCACCAACAATTGCATCTTTCAAATGACTCAAAGATCCAAACCTACATAATATACAAAATTATAGTCATAAACTTATATCCACATTCAAAATTAACAGAGAAATATTTCAATATATCGTAATATGGTTTACCTGGAAAGCAAAAACAAAGCCAGACAACGTATACATAGGAACATACTTTGGATCTTTCTTCATTCCAAAATAGTGCTCATCGCTATGCTTTTCTATCACATTCTGAATTTGGTCATATAAATGGGTCCATATGTGCTCACCCCATGGAAAACAATTCCAATCTTCTAGACTTTCAACCAACCGGAACAAGGTATCATCAACCGGGCATGTCAACAACCGACCCATAAAGATAACCTCTAAACATAAAATAAGGACAAAGACGTATGGAGTCTTCATCACAAAGCTTTTGAAATGTCTCTTCATCCTCAATAACACCAATAAATGCTTAAGTTGTTACACTTGGACCTAACTTATTGGAAAAAACTCTATAACGGAAAAAAATAACCCCCCCTTTATTTAGCCTCCCGGAAGTATATAAACCAAAGTTGACATCGCCAAAAGGCAAACCAGTAATGAGAGCAAACTCTGGACGACCAAAATGCAGACTATGACCTTCAGTATAATAAATGAGAGGCATATCATAATGAGAAGAATCCACTTTATGTTGTTTTCGCAGCATATAATCTATGAGTTGTGGTTCATGATCAAAAAACAATAAATCCAACCAACAACCGAAACAACTACTCCTAAACAAGATCTGTCGATTAGCATCTAACTTTTGTTTAATTAACCAAAAGTAGTTTAATTTACTCCTGATTATGACTTTACATTCTAAGTCCTGAAAAAATAATTAAAACATATTTCAAAATCAAATTAATGTGAGTAATGATAAACCTATCAATTAATATTAAAAGTTTTTGAATTCTATAATGAAAAAATCAAACGATTTGAAAATAAAAAAATGAAATCACATACCCTGTTATAGCACATTATGGATCCGACGATAGTCATGTGCAAAAATTCCGGCCACAGAGAAGATGGGGAGAAGATAATGGAATTGGGGACGATGGATATGGACGGGTCGACAACGGAGAAGATGGACAATGGAGATGATGGAAGGGAGGGAGATGAAAGAACTCGTTTAAAAATAAAAGTGTATATACTTACAAAAATAAAAGTGTGTATACTTACAAAAAAAGTGTGTATATTTACAAATACAAAAGAAAATTAGTTAAAACAGAAAAGTATTTATTATAGTTGCCCAACAAAATTAGTTTGGTTTCCCTAAGGTATAAGTTGCACCATGTAAATTGTACTTGTGTGTAACACTTTTTGAAAAAAAATATTATGGAGAAATTATATTTTAACCAGATGCCCTAAGTACAATTCGTCCCAAAAATAAACGTTGCCCAAAAACATATCAATTATTTATACCTTACACATACGGGACACTTGTCAAATTCTTTCATGGTTGCCCAGTAGCTTAGTTGCGCGGCACAAGTACAATTTACATGGTGCAACTTGTATCCGATACCAAACTAATTTTGTTGGATTTTGGGCTTCAAATGAAATTATCAACCTATATTTCGATTCGATTTCGGTTAAACCTAACTGCGCACACCCCTGTTTCGAACCACAAGTGAATCTGAGATCGTAAAAACAGACAGTAGTAGTGTGTGAAAGATTTGAAGTGTTAATGGAGAACGAGTACAAGCTTCTTCTTTCGTGTCCCTCTGGACTCTCTTCTTCTCTGGTATCCATTCATTTTGATCTGTAAATGTTTTACTTCATTTATTCTGTTAATGCTCATAATAATTATTATACAAATAGGTGAGAGTGAATTTAAATGAATCATATGATAGACTTCCTCATCAAGACATTCACTTAGAAAATTCCATTTCCAAGGTACCCTCATTTCTTTTACACTATAATTTTAATCTCAGTATTACATGTGTAGTTTGTTTAATGGCAAAATAGCCTCTTGATTATTTACTGCTTCATCGGATAAGAGAGATGAAAAATAAATGCCTTTACAATATGTATGCATTCAAATCATAACCCCTCGTATTGTTTAGTTAGACTGCGGCGTATGCAGAGCACATTTGATGAATGACCTATAAGAGGAAAAGGTAGGCGAATAACATACTTCTGATTTTACAGCAAATTAAATATAGTGTCAGTTTTTTACTTTACCCAAAAGTATATATATATATATATATATATATATAGGGTTAATTGCCTAAAAATGTATTAAACTTGCCACTTTTTGTCATTGTATGTAGACAACTATTTTTTTTGCCATTGTGTCGCTCAACTTTTGAAATCGTGCTATTGTGTGTATTCTGCGACTATTTCTGCATGTAAAATGACCATTTTACCCTTCAAAATTTGAAAAAAAGTGAGGGTAAAATGGTCACAAAATACACACAATAACACGAATTTAAAAGTTGAACGACACAATGACAAAAAAATAGTTGTCTACATACAATGACAAAAAATGCCAAGTATAGTACATTTTTAAGCAATTAACCCATTTTTATTTATGGTAATAAAATCTTTTATTTTTGGAAACTATATCTTTTAAATATTTAGTCTGATGTTTGTTTTTTTCCGGCTATAAGACCCACTCAATCACTTCTTGTGATGAA
>BQNB010048780.1:21849-34430 GCA_026074375.1 Tanacetum coccineum
AAAAAAAATTATGTGTGATGATCAATTTACTATGTGTAAATATTAACTCCCTAATTATTGTTAGATTAAATAGAAGTTTGTGTGTGTTGTGTTATAAATGTTGGGTTAATCGTTTATTTAAGGGATTCACGTATGCATGGATGGAGCAGCTCTAGTTTAATAAGTCTATGGTTTTGTGTGTTTTAGTTAGTAATTCATAGTTTGAATTGGTATCCTACTTTGACCGATTATTTTGGACATTGAGAGTGCATGGGTCACTACTCAGTAGTGTGTACCGGTTCTTTAGGACGGTTCTTTAGGAAGAGTTAGTGGGTAGTTTCTTTCGTACCGGTTCTTTAGGACGGTTCTTTAGGAAGAGTTAGGTTGTGTTTGTTTTTCATCAAAAACGTCTTATTGCCTCTGACTCTGCCTGAGTCAGACGCGGTCAGATTTTTGGTGTGTTTGTTTTTTTTGGCGATTCAGAAACGGGCATACCTCGAAGCTCTTACCCGAGTTAGAGGTGGTGGTCATGTCTTAATGCCTCTTATCAGGCATCAAATGAATATGACAAGAACTTTGTGTGTTATAAAAATGGTGTGGGAGTGACAGAGAAAAAGAGAGAAGAAAGAAGATGACAAAATGGAGAAGAAGGTGTATTGGGAAGACAAATAGGATATTAAAATGAAATACGTAGTACTAGTACAATTACATTAAAAAATTAAATATTTTCTTAACTTTAACTTTTACCCTTTTCAATACAATATTTTAATCATCTTAGATTTTTTAATGTACGTATTCGTAAAATAGATTTTTTAATGTATGTTGAGACTGACGGTGCAACGAAACGATAACTTTACGGACTATTTCTGTAAGTTTCTTAAAAATATATATTAAACTTCAACATTTTCTATAAAATCGTACGCATGTCAGAAGCATTACAATATTGGGCTCGTTTTGTTCGTAATTCGACGATCTTTTCAGTGATATTTTTTTCCGAATGAATCGATAGATATGCGTTCCATATTTTATAAATAAAGTTTGTTATATAAAAAAGTCATAAATAGGTAAAAGTTTATGGTCGGTTTTGTAACTTTTCGTATAATTTGAGGGTGCGTTTTGATTTTTTTTACATTGTGTATCGTGAAATTTGGTTTTTTTAATTGCCTAGCACGAAGAAGATTACGAATCCATGCTATTTTAGCCACTACATTAGCAACACCTCGATACTCAGCCTCTGCAATTGATCTAGAGAGAGTGTTTTGCCGCTTGCATAACCATGAGAGTAGATTATCCCTGAAGAAGACACAATAACCTAATGTAGAACGCCTAGTAGTAGGAAAACCCGCCCAATCTGCATCAGAATAAGCCACAAGGGAGCTAGTGGATTATGCATATAGTTGAAGCCCAAAGTTCAATGTGCCACGAACATATCGGAGAATACACTTAAGAGCCGAAAAATAAGGCTCTCAGGGATCATGCATATAGAGACAAACCAGTTGTACTACATAAGAAATATCAGGACGAGTAAATGTCTGATACTGCAAACCACCTGCAAGACTGCGATATAATGTAGGATCAGATACATGATCCCCGTCAGCACCAAGCTTGGATTATGTATCAACCGGAGTCCGCGTAGGATTACAAGAAGCCATATGTGCCCGATCCAAAAGCTCCATTGCATACTTCTTTTGAGAAAGAAACATGCCTGTAGAGTCATGAGTAACTGAAATTCCCAAAAAATAATTAAGAGCCCCAAAATCAGTCATATCAAACTCCTTATACAGAGAAGAGATAATACACTAAAGTAAATATGTAAATAAAGCCGTCAGAACAATATCATCAACATATATAAATAAATATGCAACCTCAGAACCATGCTGATATATAAATAATGACAAGACACATCGACTCGAAGAAAACTCAACTCGTAGTGCATATCCAGCAAACCGTTGAAACCAAGCACGAGGCGCCTGTTCGAAACCATATAAAGGCTGATGTAATCGACAAACATGATGTGGAAATCTAGGATCCACAAACCCGGGTGGCTGGTACATATATACAGTCTCAGAAAGATCCCCATTAAGAAATGCATTCTTAACATCAAGTTGATGAATAGGCCAATTCCAAGAAAATACAAGACTGAGAACAGTACGAATAGTGGCCAGCTTAACAACCGGGCTAAATGTATCATCACAATCAACACCATATTGCTGGCTACGTCCATTAGCAACGAGATGAGTCCATTAGCAATGAGATGAGCCTTATACCTGCTCAAAGAACCATTAGCATGATATTTGTACCGAAACAACTACATTGACCGAACCACATTAGCATTAGGTGGTTTCGAAACAAGAATCCAAGTATTATTTTTAATCAATGCATTATATTCATCGTACATAGCATCTCGCCAATTAGAATCAGACAAAGCAACAACAGGAGACTTGGGGAGAGGAGAAATGTGAAAGGTGTGACCATGAAAACGAGGATTGGGCTTAACAGTGCCAACTTGGGCACGTGTGACCATAGGATGAGTTCTAGTAGGTTGGTGCACAATATTGGGGCCGGAAGTAGACTGGGTCGAATGAGTAATGAGTTGGTGCGGAAATGTAGTTTGGCCAGATTGGGTCGTGTGACCTATAGTGGGAGTTAAAGTGGGTTGGGTCGTAGGTGAGTTAGTATGTGGAGTGATGGATTGAGCCGAGCTGGATTGGACCGAAGGGGGTGTTGGCGATGTAGGTTCGTGTTGGTTCAAAATAGGAGAATCCGGTTCTTGTTGGGCCGAAAGGGTGTCTTGTGTTTGTGTTTGTGTATTTGTGTTTGGGTTCGGGTTAAATATAGCATAACGAGTAATAAGTGAAGGTTGAGGGTCTAAAAATGTATAGGATGGTGGATTATGGGATGAGATTGAGGCATATGGAAATTGAAGTTTATCAAAGGTTACATGGCGAGAAAGGATAATTTTGTTAGTGGAAAGGTCTAGGCATCGATACCCACGGTGATAAGCGGGATATCCCAAAAAAATACATGGGGTGGCACGAGGTGCAGGTTTGTGTGGAGGGTAAAGGTGCGGGTAACAAAGACATCCAAAAACACGTAAACGAGAGTAGCCGGGTTGTTTGTGGAATAATTTGGTACATGGTATTTCATTTTGAATGGCGGTAGAGGGAATAATATTTAGTAGGTATGTAGCCATATGTAATGCTTCGACCCAAAATGTTGATGGAAGGTGAGCTTGGAAAAGAAGAGTACGTATAATATTATTAATTGTTCGTATCATTCGTTCTGACTTACCATTTTGCTGGGAGGTTTTGGGGCAGGAGAATCTAAATTGAATGCCATGTTGAGCAAATAATTGAAAGAGGTTGGTGTTGTCAAACTTACCACCATGATCACACTGAAAAGCCGTAATATCACATTTGAATTGATTGTTTACATAAGAACGAAAATGCAAGAATTTTTGAAATACTTCGGATTTGGTACGTAAAGGATAAATCCACAGATAGTGAGAATAATGATCAAGAAATAACACATAATATTTAAAACCACCAGAACTAACAATAGGAGAAGTCCAGATATCAGAATGAACAATCTCAAAACAACGAGTAACAACGGAATCTGAACTAGAAAACGGAAGTCTCACATGTTTGCCAAGCGTGACAAATATGATGAGACTTTTCTTTATTACAAGAAATAAACTGACGAGAAACAAGAGAACGTAACACTTCTTCCCCAGGATGCCCGAGGCGTTGGTGCCACGTAGAAGGACTAACAGAAAGCAAAGCATGAGGGGTATGAGAAGGCTGGGTGATTGGGTAGAGATCTCCTAAATTATCACATCTGAGGAGGATATGAAAGGGTCAAGAAATCTTTTACCAAAAAACCAAAATCATCGAATTCAACAGTACAGTTATTATCCCTAGTAAATTGACGAACAGAAATAAGATTTTTGATGATATTAGGGGTGACTAGAACATTATGTAAGTATAAAGGACGATTAAGAGTAGGTAAGATGCTATGGCCGGTGTTGGTAACAGGTAAATCTATACCATCGCCAACACAAACAAATGGATATAAACATTTATTATAAATAGTATTTAAATTACTCGTATGTGAATTAAGATGAGATGAAGCACCTGTATCCATATTCCATGTCGGATCCGAATTAGTCATGATGCCAAAAGCTATCGAAAGCAATCTTGCTTTTGTCGGGAGTGCACGCGAAACCGCGCGTAAGATATTGCTAGACAAGAAACAAATCAAAAGAATACTTCTTCACCTTTTTTTTTCTTGGCTACTGTGCGTCAACACAAGCACAGTCAAAGATAATACGTAATAAATATAATAAATAGCTATCTCCACACGATTAGAAACAAGATTAGGAAAACAATGAAGATGAATGTCTTTTCTTCGTTATAGTGATTCTGCCGTCACTATTAGATTTTTTTTAATCGATTGAGATTAGAGGATAAGGGAAGAGAACGTGAGATAAGGAGAAAAAAAAATTAAGAGATGATCTATTTTGCTCTTGATACCATATTAGAATTATAATTGGCTTGTTTCCTTCTTTCAATAACCATTACAATATATAATCTCTTTTAGAATATTCTATAAGCAACATTGGTATGCTAGGCATAACAAACTTAACAAAGCCCGTAATCAATAATAAACTAATGTGTAACAACTATCACTTTCATATATAAAAGTAGGATAAGGATCCTCTCATGTTCATTTGAACATGAGAGGTAATGTTCTGCTTTATGTGATTATACATTTGATTAAAATAATCAAATGTACAATCAGATAAAGCAAAACATTACCTCTCATGTTCAAATGAACATGAGAGGATCTTTTTCCATAAAAGTATCACTTTCATATATAAAAGTAGTAGTTATCCAACAAAGTGATCCCTTCCATCCTTTCTATGATGCACGTTCTAGGCTTATTCTTGAGAAAACTCGAAAAAATAAACAATGAAGACTTGAAGCTTGTTGGTATGGCATTGAAGTTCGTAGTTAGTAGTAGAAATAAAAGAAATTCGATCAAACGGGCCGGTGTTGTGAGCTAGAAACCTTTGGAAAACCTACGAAGATTATGACTCAAAGCTATCATTATTTATTCAAAGATAAGATGAAAGCCATGATTAAAACTCATATATATAAGTAGGTACATACATGTTTATTATTTTCCATTATTTAGGATACGATGATGATCTCATCTCAAAGCCATAAAAACCTCAACTAGCTAGAGATGTGAATCCCTTTATTACTCATTCACATGTTTTTACTTCAAAACATAGCCGATGGGATTCGGCATTGTTGGACCTGTAAGTTGCATTGATCACGAAGCTGCTCAACAACGGATTTCAAACCTTGTATCTGCTGTTGTTGGTGTCCACCACGTCGGCTACCTTGTTGTTGCATCTGTGCCTGCCTGTAAACCTCCTGCAAGGCCTCGCACTGGCACTCGGTCTCGACCCTTTCAAGCTCATTGCAGCATTGTTGCATTTCTTGCTGTAATTGCTGTCCTTGCTTGTTGATGACCATCAAAAGTGGTCCGTATGAGCCGCTTTGTTGTGCTTGTTGGATGTACCTGTTAAAAAAGATTTATGAGTCATATATAAAAGATCATCGAAATCCATGCATGATACATTTTGTTTATAAATTTCCAAGAACATATATACCTTTGGCATTGCTGGAATTGTTGTCCTTGGATCCTCTGGTAGCAAGATTGTTGTGATTGTGAGCCACTTTTGCGGTTTTCGTCGATGACGGTGGTGGTAGTGATGACGGTTGGGAGTGGGCATGATTGTACTTGAAGGTTACATTTGTTAGGAAGTTTCTGAGCCTTCTGCTTCAACTGTCGGATCTGCTGAGCACCAACTTGACCCTGAATCTGCTGGACATCTTGGAACACTTGCTTGACAGCCTCACACTGGCACTGCTGGTGGACGTTTTGGAGCTCGTTACAGCACTGTTGGAGGATTTGGCTTTGTTGCTTCTGACCACTACGGTTGTCTTCGAAGAAACCCTGACCCTGTTGGAGGTACATGTGACACTGGTTGAATTGTTTTTGTTGGAGCTGTTGTTGACATTGCTGTGACTGCTGTGTGTATGGGATCTGGTCGTCGATGGTGGTTGTGACGATGGTTGTGTATGCCGAAGCAAAGGCTACGAGGGCTGCAAATGCGAGTGCAACAACTATTAGCTTTGCCATTGTGTGTTTGTTGTTGTGGTGATGATGTTAATGGGTGTGACCGTGTGAGTATTTGTAGTGGATTACGGTTGTTAATACGGCGAAGTGGATTGTATATGTGGCGAAACGTAATAGTTTTTTAATAACACGTACAAGTTTGTACATGTAAAATATAACAAGTGGAATTATGCTTCTTGGGAGCATGTATGAGGTGTCTAATCTTTTTGTTGGAACACTTATGTAGAGATATGTTGCAACTTGTTCTCAACTACATTCAACTCTACGGTTTCAATGTATGATACTATGATGTATTGATGTAAATGATGTTGTCTTAACAAAGAACAAAATTAATTAAAAGAATTAGGGATAATTATTTGTAAATATATCTATCTTGTCACAATTTTCATTTTTATGTGGTGAATAATTTTTTTTCAACTTCATGTATTAAAGTGTTTTTCCCGTCATTTAAATGTATTTTGATACATCAAATTGACAAAAAATCTACACCAAAGTGATGAAAAAGTCACTTTAATACATTAAAGTGACGGAAATTGGCACTTTAATACATGGGGTTGAAAAAAATTTATGCGCTACTTATAAATAAAAAAACGTGACAAGTTAGATACATTAAAAATGATTATCTTTAAAAAAAACCATATTTCGACCGAACATAATCAATGCCGGAATTTTCAGACATTTAAAGTTCTAAAAATAACAAAGTCTGATGCCAACCCAGTTATGTGTTTTGGTATGGTAATAATTAGCTACTTATGTTTTGCCGGCATATACTCTTAAATAAATTTGTGAGTATAGAAATATTTATTTTGATTCATCTATTCCATTATAATGTTATTTCAACTAGTAATCTTAGAGCTCCGGTGCCATAGCGTGCATTTACCTTTTTTTTCTTTTCTTTTTTCCGATTTAAATGGTTTTCATGCTGGTATGTGTTTCCTTATATGATGTTATAAACCAATGTCTAGTTTTCTGCAGATTGGAAACGAATGCATTTAACACCTCAAAATCGGTTTTTAGGTATTTAATCACGAGAATGCCATTGAATAAGAATGCCATTGAATAGGTTTGACTACGACTTTTTTGAGTTGCAGGTTTTACGTGTTTTCGAACAACCAAATTTTATTAAGAACACAAAACGGCTAGCAATAAGCTAGACAACAAGAAAAAAGATACAACCAAACACCATAGAAAAAGAACAACACCAAGGCACCACTATCAAGAAAGAGATGTCTTGCACCAGAGGTTTAACACCTAATCATTCCAGTTAGAAATATTGTCGCGACTTCTGCTATGAATTATAGGTAAGACATAGCTTTGATCTCCGTTACCATAAAATTAGTGCTCACATCTTTGTTTTTAAAAAACTTTTTGTTTTGATGTTTCCAAATCACCCATGACGTAATACGAATAACAACATCAACGGTTTTAGTGAATACCGAGGCTAGAACGACCGAACCTGATAACTCTAACAAATCATGGTATCTAGCTAAAGAAACATGGACATTACACCATGAACTTATGGAGTCCCAAATCGGTTTCTCCATCTTACACTCGATGAAAATGTGGTTAGACGACTCACAATAATCATCGCAAAAGGAGAAAAAAAAATAGTGTGAAGGTCAATACTTTTGTCAACAGGTTTGTTTTGGTCCGGAAGCGATTCCGAATCAATCTTGAGAAGAAAATATTCACCTTTTTGGAATCAACTCGTTCCATAAAGTGGTAGGATCAGATCGAGACAAATCTAACGAGTCAATACAAGATCTTAATTTGCTACTTGATTGTAACCACTAGTATACAATGACCAACATCCAACTATCAACTCCATCTTGTAAAGATAAGCTCATGATTACACTGTCAAAATTTTCTAGTTCTTCCATTTCTATGCCCAAGAACAGATGTCTCCTCCAAAGATCCTGATTCTCCGAACTAACCGACACCCATTGTTGCACTAAACAATTTTTATCTTAAAGGTAAGCAAACAACTTGATATCGGATTCAAGGGCTTTGTGATTACCATCCACATTGTCTTTCATATCAATAGTCGAGGAACCTGATATAACCTTATGTTTAAAAGAGTTTATGAATGGAACACCACTATCGTTAATCTTCCAACCAACCTTAAGGATGTTAATCTAAAGACCAGAACCTTTGATAGATTCCCTATTAGTATTAATCCCACCAAATAAGTCGTGAATAGAGGATATAACTTGACGCTAGAGAGCATCCGGTTCTGTGTGAAACCTCCACCACCACTTCTCGAGAAGAACAAGATTGCTAGACAAGAGACTACCAATCCCAAGGCCGCCCATGGAAGATCATTCATGATTTGCTTCCAAACGACCCATGAAATTTTCTGATCTTCGGCTGAACCACCCCAAAAAAACCTTCCCCTTATGCTTTCCAAAAGGCTCAAAATTTTAGATGGAGCACGAAAGATGGAAAAGTAATAAAGAGGAAGGCTACCCATTACACTTTTAACAAGAGTGAGCCTACCACCTATAGAGAGACACAGAGCTTTCCATGAAGATAATATTTTCTGAATTTTTTCAATAACAAAGGGACCAATGTTAGCTTATAGACATATTGGCTCCAACCGAAAGGCCAAGGTAATTAAATAGAAGATACCTCGAAGTGCACTTTAAAGTACTTTCCATCCAATCAACTTCATTTCTAGAAACACCCACACCATATAGAGCCGATTTAGAAATATTTACTTTCAGTCTAGATGCTAAATGAAAGCACCTAAGAATCCGAAGTAAGTTCTTCAAGTTCATATATGACCATTCACCAAGAAAAATAGCGTCGTCAGCAAACTAAAAATGTGAGACTCTTAGAGATTCATTACCAACACGAACACCGTTAAAAATACCTCCCTTAGTAGCTTCCTCGATGGCAACACTAAGAGCTTCAGCCATGATAAGAAAAATAAAAGGAGAAAGTGGGTCTCCTTTGCGCACACCTTTTCCTAATTTGAATTCTTTAGTTGGTGATCCATTAACCAAAACAGACGTGTAAGAATAATTTATACATACCTTAATCCACTTCCTCCAAATGTGATCGAATCCCATTTTATGCACAATGTCATCAAGAAAATTCCAGTTAAGAGTGTCAAACGCCTTTTTAAAATCCACTTTGAAAATCATTAGCTTGGATTTTCGACGGGATACCCAATTGATGATATCATTAACCATTAGAGTACCATCAATGATTTGACGACCATGTAAGTAAGTGGACTACTCTTTGCTGATAACCATAGGAAGAACAAGCTTTAGCCGCTCCGCGAGAATTTTGGCAATTATTTTATATTGACAACCGATTAGAGAGATAAAACGATAATTTGATATGCATAAGGGGTTGGAAACTTTAGGAATAAGAGAAATGAACAAAGAGTTACACCCCTAGATAATGAAGCAGTAGAACCAAAATTCTGCACGTACTTAATTATATCCGGCCCGAGAACCTCCCAAAATCTCTTGACGAAACAAAATGTGAAACCGTCAGACCCGAGGGCCTTGTCTCCACCACATAACCAAACATCCTTTTTATTACATCATAAGAGAATGACATTTCTAAGAGATCCCGCTGCTCACTTGATAAGGTTTATTAAAATCTAGTGCTGGAGAATTTTGGCCTTGCAAAATTTACCTTCGAGAATTTATGGGAATAGAATTAGAAAATGAGAGACTTTATTACAGGTGGGGTGTCGACCTAACTACCATTTATCAGTAGCCCTTTTATGGAATTTCTACGAAGCTTGTTACTGATAATACCATGAAAGTACCTCGAGTTCTCGTCACCTTTTATCGTCTATTTAACTCTAGACTTTTGCTTAAGATCAAGGGATTTCATTTTATTAAATTTGAGCAGCTTCCTATGCATCTCTAAACGCATAGCTACTTCCGCTTCAAGTAAGTTCCTTTCCTCAACTACCTTGTGATGTGCTGTCGTTGTATGGTATATTTAAGATGATTCAAATTTTAAATTTATATTTTGCCGACTAAACCAAAAACAACACTTTAACGGCAGTGTACCCGGTCGGTAGTAGTTTCGTGGTAAGTAGGGTGTCGAACACTTGAGGCGTGGTTAAATCTATCAATTTAATTAATATCTTGGTTATCTAATCTATGTTAATTCTATTCTAATCTAAACCTATGTTAAACCAATGGCAGTCTAATATTCTAATTCTAACTGAAAAAAGGGTTTTCAGCCTGAGAGACAGGCACGGTTTGGTTGGTGTCTATAATCAATTCAAGGCACTTTTACCCATACAAGCTAATTAACAAAAGATAAATTAGCGTTCGAACCTTATATAAGAAAATTGTATTAACCATTATTAATCTAATTAAAATGTTTATTTGTTTATTTAGTGCAATGATTTCTTCTCTCGAGGTGGCATATCATTCTTAAGACTTATGCGTTACATCATCCTAAGACCTAGACATAATAATTCTATCATAATTAAAGCATCCGCATAAAGCATCCTATTTGCTGATTATAAACTATCTTAGGGATTAAAGCAATAGTGATCTAGGGCAATTTATACACTAGTAGTCCACTTGTCCAACTATCCAATGGAATCAAAACATTACTTGTTGAATTATCTAGGTCACCTGCAAGTGAACACGATCAATAAACCATTGGCAATATCCAATTAACTAGTTAAGCCTGAAGCGTATCCTAGACACAGACTTAGAAGGACAATATATGTGTAACTATGATTCTAGATGTATAAATTACTCTATAGAGAGCTATCCCAGACTCTAGATCTACTTGGTCCGCTTCACTAGATCCAGTTGAACGATGGGTCGCATACAAAAGTGCATAAACAAGTATAACTTGATAAACATAAACAAGCACTTAACGATAAATTAAGAAATCGAGATAAAAAAATACCAAAAACATTCTAATCTTCATATAGGCTAATACCCGAAGGTATTAGCCTACAAACATCATAATAAATACAAGAGTAATTATTTAGCCCATGTAAACTAACCGAGTTAAAAAATGATACCAAAAACTGAATGATTACTAAAGTATATGGAATTACACGCTGTCTTCTATGGAATTGAATACGTTGCTCGACCTCTTCTGCTCTTTTTCTCCTCTGAAAATTGACTTTTGTGGTTTAGGTATCGAGAATATGATTTAGCACACTTAAAACTCATTTTTGAGTTTTGTATTTATAGGGTCTAGAAGTCGGTTGGATACGGCATATCCAAGAGTTGGATACGGTATATTGGGGATTTCTTGGAGTAGGGACCACGCTTGATATCTTTCAGAATATTATATTGATTTCATATCTTGAATACGGATATTGAGTCCTCTGCATACGACGTATTGATCTTTATTCCTGAGTGGTCTTTGGTGAGTGCAGGCACGAATACGCCGTATCTTACTTTATGGATACGGCGTATTGGTCTTTAGAATAGTAATCTTCAAAATATCTTCATTTAAGCTCAAGAATGCGCGCCTTTTGCTATCTTTCACCAATTACTCCATAATTACTGCAATTCTCAAATATAAACGATTAAGTAATAATTCTTTGCAATAACTATACAAAATGGGTTAATATCGTAGGATAAATGATGCTATAAAATAGACATTTTTTGATATCATCAAATATCCCCCCACTTGAATCCTACTTGTCCTCAAGTAACCTTTAGGAGTTTATAAAAATGTTTCCCTAAGGATATTTTCTGTTAAAGCACTTTTTTTTATCTATTACAAGTACACAACCAAACACCTCACGAAATAAGAAGATGAAAACACTCAAATCACTCAACTAATCTATGTGGTAACATGTAACTATTTTGCTCAATTGCTCGGTCATGACGAGTATTCTATCATAATCTTGGCAAGGATACACATCTCCACCACTAAAGCTAAGGAGTAACAAGTTTATAAAGGTAAATATGGGTTTTTGTATGGAAAGGCATACGGTTTGATCATACTACATTCTTTCACCAGAAGTACCACTCCAACAAGGCAGCTGAAGCACACATACACACCCGGAATGCCAGGATAGACATGTGTGTTCGATCATATCCCTATTTAAATTTAACCAATGGTTAGGATGAAGAATGATATAGGGTAGGAACCTTCTAACTTTCACTAAAAGTCGTAAACCAACAAGGCAGCTAAGATATGCATACATGGCCGTAACGACGGAATAGACATGCACGCTCGAACAAGTCCTCATTCGCGTAAAACCAGCGGCTAATCATCAGGTGCGAGGGAAGTAAATTGTTGTTAAATAAAAATCAAGAAACAAATAGATTAAGACTTAAGATACAAGTTGTTATACACTTATTCCCGACCGTTACCATGATTAAGATACAACTATTTACAACGTCTTGATCATCGATCAAAAACAACAACCTAAGTTGGCG
>BQNB010048781.1:0-42385 GCA_026074375.1 Tanacetum coccineum
ATGGAATACCTCTCTCGATTATTTATGATCGTAACCCTAGGTTCGCATCAAATTTTTGGAGGTCACTTCAGAATGCTTTGGGTACTAGTCTGGATATGAGTACTGCGTACCATCCACAAACAAACGAGCAAAGCGAGAGGACCATTCAAACTCTCAAGGATGCGTTCTTGTGCAATCGACTTTGGAAAGGGTTGGGTTAACCATTTTCCATTAGTCGAGTTCTCATATAACAATAGCTATCACTCTAGCATCAAGAAACAACTGAGAAGATTGTTGGGCCGAGGTTGGAGAAGTTCAACTCACTGGTCCAGAAATAGTGCAAGAAACAACTGAGAAGATTGTTCACATCAAGCATAGAATGCAAGCTGCTCGCGATCGACAAAAGAGTTGCGTGGATCTAAAGCGTAAGCCAATGGAGTTTCAAGTTGGGGATAAAGTTATGCTTAAAGGTTCGCCTTGGAAAGGGGTCGTACATTTTGGCAAACGGGGGTAGTTAAACCCTAGGTACGTTGGACCATTCAAGGTGTTGGAAAAGGTTAGATCCGTTGCATACAAGCTTGAGCTTCCTGAAGAGCTGAGTCGGGTTCACAATGCATTTCATGTATCCAACTTAAAAAAGTGCCATGCCGACGAACCATTAGCCGTTCCGTTGGATGTACTACATTTTGATGACAAGCTTCAATTTGTTGAGGAGCCGGTAGAAATCATGGACCGTGAAGTTAAACGGTTGAAGCGAAGCCGCATTCCACTAGTCAAGGTTCGATGGAACTACAAGAGAGGTCTTGAGTTCACATGGGAACGCGAAGATCAATTCAGGAAGAAATATCCACACCTCTACACAAAGACCGCACCATCGTCAAGTACGGCGTCTTAAGCCTTGAGGACAAGGCTCACTTAACGGGGGGAGACTATAACACCCTGTGTTTTAGGGTCATTTATGACGTCAATAAATCCACTATGTATTTTTAGTATTGTACGCGTTTACTTTTAATCGTAATCGTTAAGTTAAATCGCGTAAGCTAAAAACCATCGTTCAATGTAAACGGGCATCAAACAATTAAACGTTTACATCAAGCAAGTATTAAATAATTATTTTGAGAATAATTATGGTCATTGTTCATTTTTATTTTTATTGGTTACGTAAATTGGTTACGTTTCGCGATAAAATACGTTTAGGCATACCCGGAAATAATTCTACGCTTTAACAAATACCCACTTTTATACCCAATACTCAAAAATCACAAAAATATATCATACATATCTTTATATGGCCGAATTTGGTCTTATGATATCAAAAGAAATGACAAAAATCTTGCAACTTGCTATGTACATTCAACAACTAGTAAAGACTTATGACTTTTACAAGTAAAACCCATACCATGACCAAGAAGACTTCCATGTTTTACTCCCCTTTGTCTCAAGACTTCCTATACCTCATTTGACTAGTCTTTGATACATATAAGTCTAGTATACCAAGAGAGATAACACATACACTTCAACACTTAGCCAAAAATCAAAACAACTCTCCCTTTCCCTCTCTTATAGGCCACGACAAACAAACCCCTTTTTACACAATCCATAGCTTGATTTTATAAGACCATACAAGCACTCATACATCATTCCTATGATAACCTAAGATGTTTTGAAGGGTTGGTTAAGCATTTGCAAGGTTTAATCAAGTTATTGCAAGATTAGGGTTTCTATTTGGATTAGGGTTTCTTGGTTGTGAAAGCTAGGGTTTAAAGTCTAAACAAGGGTTTAGAGCATATATCTCATCATCATACATCACTCTAAGGTTATCTAAAAGCCCTTAACTTTTCATTTTCATGATTATATGTGTATATGATGTTTATATAGCAAAATCACCATTTAGGACTTTTAAACATGTAAAAAGAGTTTTTACTTGTGATCATCATTTTGTACACTTTTTCATATGTTATGTGATTGGTAATATCATGATATAATGGGATTATAAGTATTGTAACATGTTGGTTAAGTGTAAAAATGTATATGTATAAACTTGTAGTTAAAAGTTACTTAAGGAAAGTTATTGATTTCATGTGATGTTAATGACTTGTTAATCTTGATATCATGGACTCATGTGGACATATGATGGACAAATGGACACTATTATATGTAAGACATAGTATATTAAGAATATTGGAAGACTTGTGGTAGTTTACTAAATAAAAAGTATATAAAAACAAAGTTATACAAATAAACTCAAAAAGATATTTAGGGGCTGTTTTGGCACGAATTTTTAGGCATGGATTTTATATTTTATAAACATACTACATCTCATGACGATTCCAAAAAGGTAAGAAACTCGAAAAACCGATTTATAACGAAAAAGATACGTAGTTTACGAGTTTTACGATAATAACCGGAGTTATAAAAGAATTTTTATAAAAACTTGTTATAAAAATTCTACAAACAGAAGGTTTGGTATTTTTATTAAATCACACATATTTTTAGGATTCCAAAACAATAAGAAACGTAATTTTTCAATTAAAAACGAAGAAGTTATGAATTACGCGAGTTTATATACTTAAAATGTATAAAAATACTTTTATAAAACTATTTTTATAAAAGTTACTGTTCATGACAGAAAGTTATATTTTTGTAAACCTCATAAAATTATAGAACTTTCAAAAACGAGAACGTCCTCGAAAGAATCGTTAAAAACGGAGCTATAACGAATAAAATACGACATTTACGGGTTTTACGACAACAAATTTTATAAATTATGAACAGTAAAATTTACTATTCATGACAGAAACATATATTTTGAAAACATCAATAAATTGATAGAACTTTCAAAACGACGACGATACTCGAAAGATGTCCGAGTGTCGTTCACCTGTTTGTTGGACTGAAGTTGGAGAAGCTCAAATACTCGGTCCAGAACTGATCCAAGAGACCCCTGAGAAAATCATCCAGATCAAACAAAGGATGCAAGCTGCTCGAGATCGACAGAAGAGTTACGCTGACTTGAAGCGTAAACCAATGGAATTCCAAGTCGGGGACAAAGTCATGCTTAAGGTCTCGCCTTGGAAAGGGGTTGTACGTTTTGGCAAACGGGGGAAGTTGAACCCTAGGTACGTTGGACCTTTTAAGGAGATAGAAAGAGTGGGAGAAGTTGCTTACAAGCTTGAACTTCCAGAAGAATTGAGCAGAGTCCATAATACATTTCATGTATCTAATCTGAAAAAGTGTCATGCCGACGAACCATTAGCCGTTCCGTTGGATGGACTTCATCTTGATGACAAGCTTCATTTTGTGGAAGAACCATTAGAAATAGTGGGCCGTGAAGTTAAACGGTTGAAGCGAAGTCGGATCCCATTAGTCAAAGTTCGATGGAACTCCAAGAGAGGTCCTGAGTTCACGTGGGAGCGTGAAGACCAATTCAAGAAGAAATATCCACACCTCTTCACCAAGACCACACCGTCGTCAAGTGCTGCATCGTAAGCCTTGAGGACAAGGCTCGTTTAACGGGGGAAGTCTATAACACCCTGTGTTTTCAAGTCATTGACGACGTCGATAAACGTACTATTTATTTTTAGTATTGTACGCGTTTACTTGTGATTTCATGAATTAAGTTTAAATCGCGTAAGCTAAAAATTAGCGTTCAATGTAAACGGGCATCAAACAATTAAATGTTTACATCAAGCAAGGGTTATATAATTATTTTGAGGATAATTATTAACTTTGTTCATTTTATTTTTATCGGATACGTAAAGTGTATACGTTTCGCGATAAATTGCGTTTAGGCACTCCCGGAACCACAAAAACTTTTCTACGCTTCAACAAATACCCACATTTATACCCAATACATAAAAATTACATAAATATATCATGTATATCTTTGTTTTGCCGAAAATCATACATCATATACAAATATATACATGAAAAATGGCATTATACTTGCAACTTGGTCAAATTTCACACCATACTTCATTAATGGCACACCATACTTACCATACCTTGACCAAGACCATACTAGGGCCATACCTAAGACCAAATACCATCCCTTGGACCATGCTTTGACTCCTAGACCATGCCTTGCACCATACTTACCTCTATACTTAAGAGATGTAACACTTACATACAATATCACTTAGAAAATTTTCACAATCTTTCTCTCCCATTCTCTATATTGCTTCGGCAATAAGCAAGCACTCTTCTAAATCCATAGCAATTTTTATGCAACCCATACACACTTATACACACCTATTATAAGTCATTCTAAGGTGTTTCCAACCATTGAATCACCATTTGCAAGTTATAATCAAGAAAAGCAAGATTAGGGTTTTCTTAAGAAAATAAGGGTTTTCTTAAGTGCAAGCTTTGGTTTTAAGGCTAAACACGGGTTTAGCATTTGTTTCTCATCATCATCATACATCATAAGGTCTATTTTAAACCTTTATGCTTTCATTTTATGAGTTTTTATGTATATAATGTGCTATATAGTGAAATCACCATTAGGAATACTTTTGAACATGAAAAATATAATTTTACTTGTGATTAGGATTTTGTACCCTTTCTCACATATTATGATGTTAGTAATATCATGAAATAAAGGATATATAAGTCTTGTACAATCTCGGTTTAAGCATAAAAAGTTCATATGTAAACTTGTAATTAAAAGTTAAGTAAGAAAGTTTATGATTTCATGTAAAGTTAATAACTTGTGATCTTGATGATCTTGGACAAATATGAACTTATGGACATTATTATATGTATAACATATAATATATATAGTTATAAAAGACTTGTGGTAAATTGTGAAGTTGAAAAGTATATATAAAACATATTATATAAATAATTATATAAAAGATCATATAGGGCAGTAGGTTTTCGAATTCCAAACAGGGGATTTTATGTTTTTATAAGATAATACAAATCACGACGATTCCGAAAAGGTAAGAAACTTGTTAAACGGATTAATAACGAAAAAGTTACGTTAAAAACGAGTTATACGTTAATTAAACGGAGTTTATAAAATGACTTTTATAAAACTTATATCAAACAGCTAGTTTGATATTTTTAACAAATAATACATATTTTTAGGATTCCAAAATGATAAGAATCGTAATTTTTCAATTAATAACGAATGAGTTATGAATTTCGCGAGTTTACGACAATTAATACTTTTATAAAACTATTTTTATAAAAGTTACTATTCATGACAGAAAGTTATATTTTTGTAAACCTCATAAAATTATAGAACTTTCAAAAACGAGAACGTCCTCGAAAGAATCGTTAAAAACGGAGCTATAACGAATAAAATACGACATTTACGGGTTTTACGACAACGAATACAATTTAAATAAAAGTCACGTGATGTGAAAGTAGGACCTGTTTCACCAGAGGGTCAAAATATTGAAAATGTCAAATTATGATAACTCGTCCTAATACGAAAAGATGGGCATAAAAAACGTCAAAATCGGGCGCTATAACGCAAAAGTTATGCTAGTTTTACTAAAACGGTAATTATAAACGTTTTTACTTATTAAACGTAATTTTACCAAAACCATTAGTTGGTGATTGAGCTATGTAGAATTATATGCGGTTATCAAAGTACTATATTACTAGGGAGTTTCATAATGAGGCCTCTTCGGATGGCGTATCGACGAGTTGTTGGATTTACGATTTAAAGTGTCCTAACTCCTCGAACGTCATGTCATGACCTCTTAGATTATGATAGCCCGAACGATAGTACGATGTAACAACTATAAGATTATATTCAAGTACTCGGTACTTATACGACCTATGATAATTTAGGTTGCATTCGATCTTTTACGTGACGCATTATCTGTGATATTTGGATTATCAGAACTCAAGGTGAGTTCATAGCCCCACATTTTTACGATTTCAATGATTTATAATTATGGGGTGGAAACATGCTTTGTTTTACAAATTGGACGCAAGTATTGATTACATGTTTGCCTAAGTAGCGATAACCCAGTTAAGCCCATTATCATGAACTGTCAATTGCATAGATGTAGTTGGGAATTACATTATGTGAGCGCGAATGTTATTTAATAGATCTATTCGGGAAACGACCTCCCCGTTCGGGTGACTAGCTATCACCGAGAACGAACGTTATAGCATGTCGAATTTGGGATGTTTCGGGTTAAAACATCATTGCGGGCTGAGTAGCAATATTATGCGAACAAGACTGTCGAGCTTCAGTGTCATGAGCTTAGTGTAAATGTAATCTAGTTTTGTGATGCCTGCATGTGTTGCATTATCACGGAAAAGTCTTGCGGTCCTGCATATTATGATTTATCAAACCTATGAATTCACCAACATTATTGTTGACGTTTTAAGCAATGTTTTCAGGAGGTCAATAGGCATGGGATGCCAGGGATGCATTGGGTTACATTTTGGATTGCACACTTAACTATTAGGTGCATATAGTTTGGGAAATGTATTATCAACTTTTGTAATATTCAACAATGAACAAGTAAGTTTATGCTTTTGTATTAAGTCTTTCAATTAAATCCAATGTATCATTTTAAATGACTTTTTGCGTCGTTCTTATATATCTTGTGCTATTGATCTATGAAGTAACACGCCCCGGACCCTTATTCCGCTGCGACCCAATTTGGGGGTGTTACACACAAGAGCATGGATTTTAGTTGGAAGGCCTTAGAGAATGATGTTTATTGCTTTGATGTCACAATCAGCTTGAACGGCTTCAGCGGGAGTCAGTTCAACATATTCCTTAAGTCTTGTTACACCATCCTCAGTGATTAAAGGCCAAATGAGTGGTCCTTTTTCAACAGAGGCAAGGAATCATTTTTCCATGAGGTCTATTCTACAGATACAGTTCCATTCGGGCTCTTTTATGAATATACAGTGTTTTTCAAGCATTGGTGGTTTGTTGTCTCTCTGAAGAAGTGGTCTTATTGCAACAGTAGTCATTGTGGCTATCAAAAAGATTACAAATTGATCGATCGGTGGTAGAAAGAAATTGTGTTTGGTTATGTGATTATTGAGTCTTGAAATGACACTACACGGGATTTTACAATTCTCAACAAAACCGGGAAACAAGTGTGTGTTTCACGGGATTTTACAAGTTAAATAAATAATTGTCTAATTTAAAACGAGTTGTTTAAGTTAAAATTAAGTTGGTTTCACTTAGTTTCGGTTGACAAGTTTAACTAGTTCGGTCTGTTTGTTCGGTTGTCACTAGTTCGATTGACAAAGTTTAACTAGTTCGGTCCTACTCGTTCGGTCCTGCTTGTTCGGTTGTCACTAGTTCGATTCCTCTTGTTCGGTTCAAAGTAAAGGACTCGTTCGGTTCCAACGTGAGTAAAGCTCGTTCGGTTCACTTGTTCGGTTCCTACTAGGAAACAACTCGTTCGGTTCTAACTGAGATGAGCTCGTTCGGTTCAAACTAGAATATTCTAGTTCGGTGATCTCGATCGGTTATCTAGTTCGGTTGACTTGTTCGGATTACTCGTTCTGTTACCTTGTTCGGTCCCAACTACTACGAAACTCAAATTTTCAAAACTCAAAAAACACATTTTTAATGGTTTTTAGCAAAAAATATCTTGTACAACTAGTGTTACTAACCCTATAGGAACAATAAAAATGAAAACTTTAAGGTTTTTAAGCCAAAAAATTTTGAATCACTATTTTGCTCTTTGTAAAGGTTTTTGAACACAAATCAAACACAAAAACTAAACACACCACTCCATGGCTCTGATACCAATTGTAGAAACATGTAATCTTATGATCAATCCAAGAACAAGAGAGAGATGTGGGTTGTGATGTTAGAGAGAAAGAATGGATGGAATGGATGATGTTTATTAGATGGAATGTAACAAATGGAACAACCAACCCCTCTCCAAGGCTAGGAGAGGGCTTATATACTACATGGATGGCCGGCCTATGGGCTATGATGGGCTTCCCATGGGCCTTGGGCAGGACTAGATTACTAATCTAATTATTACACTAACTACGAGCTAAGACCTATTACAACTTGGAAGTGACCGACACTTTTTGTGTTTCCAACAATTGGCTTATAATTCATAGATTTTGTCAGTGTATCAATATCAAAAAGCCATTCTGGTCCACTCCCTGCAACATTAGGTTTATTTTCAAGAAAAGTAATGTGCAAGGTCTCCTCTACTATCCTGGTTCTACTATTAAATATTGTTGATCCCAATGAATAGATCTTAAACTCCTTAGCTTGATGTAAGGTTTAGTATCCTTGGATAAATCCAAAGGTACTAAGATTGAAACTTTGAGAGTATGATATAAACTATGCGGAATCTAGTTTATACCACTAAGAAGAATAATAGTAATGTGTGTATGACAAACAGAATTACAACCAAAACAATAAGCTTCAATATATTAATACGAACACTCTTTGATAGTGTTAGGGTTTACAACCTTGAAGCTATGAATACTATGAAAGACTGATATGATGTGATATGTGTCGAACTATGTCATAGGGTTCCTTTTATACACTAAGGAAAGCACCCCTACTGGGCTTCAAAATGTGTACAATGACAAAAGCATATCTATTTAATTTAATCATGCATATCTAATAGCAGTACTAACTAATAAGACGAACAGTACATTAACGATATGGCAGTACTATAAAGTACTAGCAAGTACTAACTAAATATAACATAAGAGTACGAATTTATTGTTAGGTCTGTTTTCATCAATTTTAGTAGCAGCATCAAATCCTGACCAGCAGTAGTAAATAGTTGCACCACAGTAGTAACTTAGGATTCCAACATATCGCCTAACATTGATATTACATGTCATTCATAAAGTTTCTTCACTGTAAGCTCCCAAAATAACACCAGTAGGTTGTATCTCTAACCGTTACTACTCTTCAAGCAATGATTTGATGAACTTGATAAGCTCACATGTCACTAGTACTTTCTTCTTCAAACCTTTTTTAACTGCAAAGTTCTCAACATCTTCTCTAGTAATCCTTGTTTAAAGGAGCATACTTATTCTGCCACTAGCATATTAATTTCCATGGGTTTACCATCCAGAAACAGAGTGTGAACTCCACAACTTTCATACAATTTCCATCTCAACAATTTCCAATCCAGTTGATTCATCCATAGTTCATCTTTTTCATCTGGGTCAAATATCATCCTTAGATCTCCCCAAAGCAACAAATCATGTCCTTTAAGAGGCTATGATTTGAAATCTTTCCTGCAACTAACCCTATATAGATCATTAGGTCTTGCCTGTCAAGTATTCATTAAGAAAGGCTTGCCGTAGTCTCCTATGATAGCTGAACTTCCTTAGCTCTAGTTAATTTGTTAAACTTACAGTCTTTGTCTTCCATCTTTCCCAGCAACTGATATTCCCAATTCATAATAGGAAATTTTTTGGATAGTGGCTCATAGTCCACTTCACTGTCACATTAGAAAATTATCTTTAAACTTAATTAAGTTCTTCCTTCTCTCTTCCATACTCTGCTTGCTTCTTTCTTTATAACATCCTTTGTAGATTTCATCCACTTTTGGTTTTTATGGGGTGACTTCTGTGAGGCATATGAATCCTGCAACTCTTTCCAATCTTTTTACCTGGCTTACTAAGCTTCCATGCACTGAATCCATTGTGTCAAAAATCTTGTAATCCTCTTTTGCTGGTCTGTTCATACAACCCATGAATTTTCTTCAATAAGACATTCTTTCAGCTGACTGTGTTTGTACCCACCCATGTTCTTTAGATAAGTCCATCATATGGATTACTTAACTGTTGTTTTAGTAGGTGATTTGTTTCTGATTGCCTCTGCTCTTTCAGCTGCTAACTGTTTCTTTCTCCTTTTAAAGAATTCTGCCAATAACCTGGCCCTTTCTTCAATTGTATACTTCTCTTGTTCTTCTTGTGTCATTCTAGCAGCCAGTTCATAATCAGCATCTATCCTTGCCTGCACCTCATCAAACATTTCAGCTATAGCAACCTTAGAAGATCATCTTGTCTGCTCTTTCTACTTATGTTCTTCAATCAAAAATTTCTGCTTGAAAGTTTAGGCTACTTTCGCATATCCTTTTAATCTGCTGCTTCACCCTTGACCTGTTTCTTTATCTTCTCCCACGATTCAATCTCCTCTAGAATACCTTTACCTTTACGTTTAGGATCCATGGTTGGAGAGGTTGAAGTGTAGTTAATTGATCTGATCGTCTAGAAGAGATCTTCTAATCTTTCATATCAATCTCCTTTCTCCTCTCGCTTTCTCTTCCTTCATCTTTATCAAAGTCTGAGCATAGCCATAGTAACATCCTCATCATCAAAGACTGTTGTTGTTGTAGGAGGAGTCCTTGGTGCAGCAGTCCATTCCTTCATCCACCAGATCATCAAGATCATCAAAATCACTATCTTTAAACATTGGCTTTGTCTTGTCACTTGTCCTCCCCTGTTTGGATGCATCCTCCTCATCCAAATCATCATCAGAAGACTCAACCTGCCTGTATATCCTCCTTCTTGGGTGTGAGATGCTTGACTTCCTCTGTCTTTCTAATTTCTTGACTCTTTTCTTTAGTTTGAGGATCTCCACAGCTTGAGCATCCTTCTCTTTCTCCAAGTCAAGCACCTGTTTTGACAATTTTGTACACATAGCCATCAATTCTTCCAGTTTCAATCTACCCTCATCACTTCCAGGTGTGTTAACTCCTGGGAGAGGTGAATCATGGGGTGTGTTTGGTACATTATCCGTCAATTCAATTTGATGTTCCATGCTGTCCTCACCACTTCCAAGTGTGTGACCTCCTGAGAGAGGTGGATCACTGGACAAGTTAGATACACCCTCAGACCTAGTCTGAGCTTGCATACCCCCATGGTTTCTTGGCGCCAGGGACCACTACCTGAACCAAGTTCCAAGGAAAATGGTTCATTAAGTGTTGCCGTGAATTGGGTCTTATGGATGTTACCACTAGCCTGCTCTGCCTCTAAGCTAGTAGCAGTAGTGGCAGCCCTTTCCACACTATCAAGCATCTCCTCATTGATAGCCTCATCACCAACCTTATTAGGGGAACCACCAGACTGAGGTACCTTGGTGTTCTGACCTCTTTTGGTTCTCCTATATGTGCTTGGGTCTTTTGGTGGTTGTGATGTAGCAGCAGTAGTAACTAGAGATAGAACTTCTGGAGGAGCAGTAGAAGGTGTGGGTTGGGGTTCAGGGGGTTGCTCTGAACCTTCACCAACTACTACTGGAGGAACCAACATATTATGAAACAATGGTGTTACTCTGCCTGAAAATCCTTTTCCTGGTTTCCTCATATTTATAAAAACCTTTTTAGTAAGTTTAGGTGTTTCATGAATATCATTAAAAGGTATTACCAAATTTGGAAGTTGAATATTCAAAAACAATTGCAAAAACCTTGGATACATTAAAAACTTCTTTGGATCCAAGTTCCTTAACATACCATCAAAAATTAATTTAGAAAAATTAAACTTTTGACCCTTTGTTAAACAAATAATTACAGAAGCCAAATTTGTAGAAAACTGATCCCATGAAGTAGATTTTAAACTTAAGCAATAAAGGATGGTATGTATGAGGTACTTCCACTAAGGAGAAAATAAACCTTTGTAAAAAGTTAATTAATCAGAAGCTGGTTCATATCCCATCAGTGCAAGGTTTTCAAAAATTTCATTAGTTGTTAGGCAAGCAGTACCATCCTCATCATTTAAGTGAAGATCTATCCTCACTGATGATTCTGATACTACCACAGGCTTGCCATCAACATTGGCATGTATTTGCTTCTCTGAATTGATTGTTTTGAGACAAGCAGTGTTCCAAAACTGTTCAATGTATGAAGCATAGATAGTTGGACTTATAGTGAGAGCAAAATTGATCGAACTAGATGTCAAGAAGTCCAATATTTGATGAAATTAAGCATTCTCCTTAGTCTTTTCCAGATAAGCAACCATGTTATGTTGTTTGACAAATGCAAGATCAGCCATTGTTGATGAATTTAGTTGGTCGGCAAGAAAAATTTATTAGGGTTTGTAAATTTAGAGCGTATGAGAGAAATTAGGTGAGATTAATGTGTGATTGAGAATGGGTTTTATAGAGTTTAAGAAACCTATTGATGAATAAACCGTTATAATTACACATTAGACCCCTAGCAGTACTTCCTCTAACGGTTTTCCAGCAGTACTAAGTTTGCCTGGCAGCACTAACTCTATGCCTGACAGTACTAACTTTTGCCAAGCAGCATAAAGCAAGCCTGACAGCACTAACTAACTTCTTACCATGTTTAACCCTTAATACCGGTCCAAAGAGCATCTTTAACCCAATACATCCATCAAAACCATCTTTAAACACATGTGAGCAACACTAACCAATCCTAGCAGTATAAACATTTTGTACCAGCAGTACAAAGTTTCTTCAAGTAGTGAAAGCTAAACCCAACAGTATTAAGTAACTGATCATCATATTTACCTTCCAACTTCAATCCAAATAGCACCTGTGTATAATCTACAACACTTATACACCATTAACCGCCCTTGAAACTATGCACCTACAAATTTAGAAGTCCAATGCTAGCGATTAATAGTTGAACTTGCTAACATCAAAATCCCTTGGTCAATAAATCAGCTACATTATGGTCTGTATGGATCTTAAGCACCTGAATAAGTCTCTTCTCATAAGAATCTCTGATAAAATAGTACCTAATTTCTATGTGCTTGGTTTTAGAGTGAAACATTAGATTCTTTACAACACAAATGGTGCTTTCATTATCAATGTAAATCTTGGTGTTCGTGAAGTTGAATCTATAATCAAGCATTTGATTTTGAATCCATAACACATGTCCATGGTAATTTGCAGCAGCAACATATTCTGCTTCAGTAGTGGAGTTTGCACTATTGTTTGCCTTTTACATTGCCATGAAATCAACCTCTGTCCAAGAAATTGACAACCTCCTGTTGTGGATTTCCTGTCAAGGCTAGCACCAGCATAGTCACTATCTGAAAAAGCTTCCAAGTCAAATGGTGAATCTCTAGGATACCAAAGGCCCAATTTAGGTTGACCTTTCAAGTATCTAAAGATCCTTTTCACAACATGAAGATGTAAGGTTTTAGGTGTAACTTGGAACCTTACACAAGCACAAACAGCAAAAGTTATGTCTGGTCTAGAAGCTGTTAGGTACATCAATGATCCAATCATTGATCTGTATAAATGAACATCCACACTATCAGCTTCTTCATCCTTGACCAATACCTTGTTAGGTTCCATAGGAGTGCTTGCTGTCTTCACAGTGGCAAAATCAAACTTCTTCAATATTTCATTGGCAATACCACAACTCCCCAAGCATGATTCGACGGCTCGGATGGCTTCGAAGGAAACCCAAGGAATTTGAAGGGCCAGATCCATTGTTACTTATAATTGCGAGCGTCCCGACAACAACACACTGGAGCAGCAATGTTTTGTGCTACAAAGAGAGCAAACAAAGGGCAAAAAAAAAATATAGTATATAAGAGCAAGGATGAAGACAAAATGCGAGTACAAGGCACGCATAGTTCGTTTTTGAGTTCGCTATATTAACACTGTTAAAAGCCGATTGGTGGCTAATGCGTGTAGTTTTAGCAGTTAGGTTAGATTATGGTTAGAGTTACAAGAAGCACAACTGGATGAAGACAAGAAGAAGACCCTAGCTCGTTTTTCTTCTATAAAAGCAAGTGTAAGCCCATTGTGGCCAGATGTAGTGAGTTTTTAAGTTAGTTTTACAAGTAGTTCTTAGTATTTTTTTTAAGTTAAAAGTTTTTTTTATGTACTTGTAATTCACTTTGGTTTAATGAAAATTTCAGCAAGCTTTTCTTATTTGTGTTTTAAGGTTTTAAGTGTTTCTTAAAATCCTTTTTTAAGCATCTTGATAACCTGTTGTTAGAAAACTTTTAAGGAAAATTCACAAAAAGAAAGCAAGGTACTGTTGGATTGAGCAAAGCTAAGGATGAATAAGCTATTATGGATGGCTTATTGGGTTTTAGCTTAGTTAAGCTTAATTACAAGCTGGGGTAGGAAATTTAGAGCTATTTAGGTCCCAAAGATCCTTTTTGAGCAAAGGATAGAAGGTACATTACTTGTTAAAATTTTGCTTATTACTGTAGCAATAAGCTTATTTGGCTTATTTTCTTAGCTTACTACTGTTTTTGTGCTTATTAGTGTTAATGTATGCTAAAGTTTGCTTGTTAGTGCTTGTCATTTCATTTTTATGCAATTTGGTCAAAACTGTCTAAAAGTGCTTATAACTGTCCCTAGCTTATTCTCATTTTTAAGTGCTTATTTGTTTTTTCTTTTTATCTTTTTAATGTCTTAAATAGCTTAAGTATTATTTGTCCTTTAAATATTTCAGTTTAAGTAGTCTTTATAAGTTTAAAATCACTCTTTTAAAAATTAAAGGGGTGTTTGGGTCAACATGGAAAACGGGTCAAAAATGCTTTTTGGTATGGGTTGGAGTCTCAAAGTAGTTTTAGCTTAGTTTTTTAAGCTGGTATTAAGCTGTTTTTATAAGTTTGTAAGATTGAAAATTGTTTTTCAAAGTTCTCTTAAGTCACTTTTGAAACTGAGTTTATTTAAAAAAGCCACAAGTGCTTATTTAGATAAGCACTTGGATTTTGAGTTAAGGTTCAAAAAAAAGTGTGTGTTTTAAAGTGTTAAAAACAAGCTGTTAACACACTTGGTGCACTTTGACTTGTTAAGTCAAAACAACCCAAGTTTTTAAGTGTTAAATTTTTAAAAAGCCTTTTTCAAAAGTAAAATTCAGCAAGTTAAAAAGATTTTTGGAAGCCAAAGGATTTAGCTGGACCATAGGCTTTGCATGCAGAGTGTTATGATTTATCTGTTTTTTTGTTTTCAATTGAACTTGTCATGTTTTGTTCTTCATGCATTATATGTTGGATTTTTGTTTTGGGCGTTGTCATAACACGCTTTAGATCTTTAAGTTTATTGAATCTCATTTTTAGTTTTCTCTATTTTGACGCCTTGTGTGATGATGCCTATTGATCATGCCTTGCGATTCCGCCTTGGCTGGGTGTGACACTGTCTTCTTTCCAGCTTGTCCTGCATCAATATTTGCTTTGGTACCTGCATTACCATTAGTTTGATTCCTTGTAAAAACTGGTTGATAATTCATAGACATGGTTAGAGTATCAATATCAAACATCCAGTTAGGTCTAGTTCCTGCAACATTTGGTTTATTTTCAAGAAAATTTATGTGTAGGTTCTCCTCTATAAATCTGGTTCTAGTGTTGAATACTCTAAATGCTTTACTATTGATAGAGTATCCTACAAAAAATCCATCATTAGACTTTCCATCAAACTTACCTAGGTGATCTAAGGTATTTAGGATTATAATAGGACACCCAAATGGTCTCATAAAGCTTAAGGCATGTTTTCTACCTAGAAAAAGTTCATAAGGGGTCTTGTTGTGAGGCTTGATAACTAACACCCTATTTTGGACATAGCAAGCAGTATTAATTGCTTCAGTCCAAAAGGTAGTTGGCAATTTAGAATCTTCTAGTATAGTCTTAGCTGCCTCTATTAGTGTCCTATTTTTCCTTTCAGCAACACTATTTTGCTAAGGAGTCCTAACAACACTAGATTCCCTCCTAATACATTTCATTTCACAGAACTCATTCATAATCCTATTCTTGAATTCAGTTCCATTGTCACATCTGATTGTTTTAACCTTATGATCTATTTGGTTTTCTATGCCAGTTATGAAGTT
Source organism: Tanacetum coccineum (assembly GCA_026074375.1). Lineage (NCBI taxonomy): Eukaryota > Viridiplantae > Streptophyta > Magnoliopsida > Asterales > Asteraceae > Tanacetum > Tanacetum coccineum. The sequence continues at coordinate 15,717 of BQNB010048781.1, forward strand.
CTTAAGGATCTTAGGAGTCTCATCCTTAGAGGCCAAAAAGAAAACCTAACTGAATCTACTAAAGTCATCAGTGACAACTAGGCAGTAAGTCTTTTTATTTATACTCCTCACAGAAAGTGAGCCAAATAAATCCATGTGTAATAATTGTAAAGGTTGTAAATAGAGCTCACAAACATTGTCTTAACAAGAGGCTTTTTTTTTTGTGCTTCCTCTACAAGCAACACATGTATGCATTTTTCCAAAAGCTTAAAGGCAACCTCTTACAAGCTTTCCCCTCACATGTTGTTCCATAGTTTTAAAGTTTAGTGACCAAGCCCTCCTATGCCATAAATTAAGACTCATCTAGTGAGCCTTTTGCAAATAAACAGCAAACCTCCTGAAGAACATACATTCCTTTATATCAAAACCCTGTACAATAGTTTTGTTCGTCTGTGGAACTTAAGCAAGACTTGACTTTCATCAAGTAGCTTAAAATCAGGAGATAGAACAAGACATTTAGTCTTAGTGAAAAGAACACTATTTTTCTTGTCATACATTTGTGAGATAGAAAAAAGGTTAAATTTAAGTTCCTTTACAAAGTATACATCTTCAAAGTCTAATTTTTCAGTTTTAATTTTACCTTTTTCCAGTAATTTTACCTCCTTTAGGACTTCCTGCAAATGCAACAAATCCACCATCAATATCTTAATAATCTAAGAGGAGAAACTTGTTCCATTTATATTCCTAGCATCCACTATCCAAAATCCCTTGACCTATAAAGCATATTAGTGGATTACTTGTAAAAACCTCAAAATGAGAGAATTAGTTTCGCTTGGGACCCAAGCCATTACTACATGAGTTAGCCTTGAAGATCAACATAGTCAAATCTTTTAGTGTATGATCCACTGTCTTTGGAGGTATGGTCAATAACATTTCCTGTTGGTCTCCAAATCTAGCATGCTGAGGACTTAACAGCATTTTCCCCATTTCCCACGACAGCACTAACTACTGTTTTTGGCCCAGTAGTAGTTACATTGTTAACCCTAGCAGTTTTAACTTTTTCATTAAGATTATAGGTTTTAGCTGCTGATTTTTGGTTAAAAGCCCTTCTTACCGGTAAATGTGCTTTAAAATAAGAATATGTTGTGGGTAATGCATCATTCACTTTTGGTTTAGGGGCAGCAGTATTAACAGGCCTGGCAGTACTAATTGATGTTGCTGCTCTTGGAGAGCTTTGCTTAGCAGTATTAACTGGTACTTGTCCTGACTTTGTTACAACTGTTGTTGGAACAAAATTCCTTTTAGGATGTGGGTGAGTAAATTTATTTTGGTGGTTCACCCTCTAAGCATTGTTCCATACTGGTCTAATTTCCCTTTGACCAGTAACCCTTCCCTTATTATTCAACACAAGTTTTTATACCATTTTATTGTCATGAAAATCACAGTCTTTGATTAAATGATTAAAACTCCCACAAACAAAACAAGCTTTCTTTATAGACTCAAAACCATTTCCTAGTTTCGGAGTCATCATTCCATTCCAGTTTCTTCTATTACCCCTAGGACTTTGACTTTTCTTGGGATACTCTACTTCTTGTTATGTATGTTTTCCTTATTAACAGATTTCACCTTCTCATCAGATTTGACAAATTAAATTTTATAAACTTGTTTTGTCTGATCAGATTTAGGTCTAGAATACACTATCATTTATCACTAACGTGTCCCAATCTTCAATGAAAGGAGCAACTAGGCCCTAACATTTTAGGCGTTTTTCTACAATAGCCTTACTAGTCCTTAAATATACTATTAGTTTTCACTTACTTTAGTCTTATAGATAGAATCATCTAACCCAGCAAAGGATAAGTCAGGTCTTGAGGGCATGTAGTTCCCAGTGTAGGGAGGGGGAACTACATGAAACCTTCACCTGTTTTGAATCTATCATTTACTGAACTATCATCCACATCACTTTCTTTACTGTTAAACACACTATGATTCACCCTCATGGTAAGCATGGCCACTGCCATTTGAGATCTATCTCTTTAAGATCATCAGTATCAATCTGCTCCAGATCTTCATTGTCCAATTGTGGACTATTAGATTGATTAGCAAAGAAGGAAAACATGACATCATCAACATAAGTTAAGGAAGAAGCTTGTCCCTGTGAACTAGCAGTAGAAACTTCATAGGAAGTATTAACTGCTTCATTAGTTCTGCTAGTGTTTTCTGAAGATACAAAAGCCACATTAGGAGAGTTTGAGCTTGAGTTTGATTGGCCTTTAATCTTAGCTTCATATACCTTTAAATTGTTGTATAAATCATCCATGATCAAAGTATCTAGATCAGATTTGTTTCTCATAATTAAAGCAATATTGTTCCAAGCTGATGGTAGACTTCCCAGCAACTTCAGATTTGCATCTTCCTGAGAGATAACTTCACCATGAATTTATAATTGGCTGATGAGTTTTTGAAACCTATCATAGGTTTTATCTAGTCCTTCAGATCTTGATGCAGTAAAATTCACATATTGCTGCTTCAGTATGGTCTTCTGCATTTTCTTTGATTCTTTGTTTCCTCCAAAAGTAGCCTTGATTGATTCCCATAAGGTCTTTACATCCTTGATTCCATGAAACTTAATAGGTGCTCATCTAGAATGGACAACAACAAAGTGCTTTTTGCTTTCAATTCATTCTTTCTTGCTAGCTTTTGTTCAGCCATTTTAGGAGGAATGGGACCTTCAGTACTAGCACTAGCTGATGCAATAGCAGGTGTAACACCATTCACAATAACCTCCTAAAGATCATAATCAGTGTGAGTAAGATATTGCTCCATTCTCATGCTCTATAGATCATAGTCTCTAGTTTTGAGTACTGGAAGTTTTAGTGCAGACACTGTTTGGGTAGTTTCTAATTGTGATTCCATCTACTCTTTGATTATGAGATCTTGTGTAGATATAGTGTTCTTCTTCTTCAGAGTTTCTCAACAAACTCTGATACCACTTGTTGATCCATTCTTGATAGATCTTACTTAGCTTGTTAAAGCTTAGTTATATTGGATAGATCAAAGACAACTATAATAGAAACTAAGATTGAGAATATCACAAACTATGCGGAATCTAGTTTGCAATACTAAGAAGAACAATCAAACAGTAAAAACAAGATCTTTACTAAACTTTCAATATATTGAATACTATTTTAAGTTACAAAATAGCTATGAATCCTAACTATGATTGCTATGCAAACTATGAATACTAATATGAAAACTGATATGTTGATCTATGCCGTAGGGTTCCTTTTATACACTAAGGAAACCCTAATGGGTTTACAAAACGCGTCAAGTGATTATGATATTTTCTATAAGTAAACATAATCTCTTAAACAAATAAGTTTATACATATCTTCTTTACAAATAATTGATACTTATCTTCATAAGTATTCTTGTTCTTCAATCAACCTTTATCTCTTCTCTGATATGTCTTTTGATCTCATTGATAACTGTAGAATACACATATCCGTTTATACCTAAAATAACCCAATTAAACCCAAAACAGACCAAAAATGGCAAAAATATGCTTGTATTTGTGTTTTGTGTGTGCAGGTATGGATAAGTCAAAAATCGCAAGAAAGCAGTCAAAAACGGGCAAGCACGGACACGAGAATCAGAAGAATCAAAAAGAAGCCAAAGAATCAAAGCCGAAGCCAAAAAAGTCAAGCCTCAGTCAAATCCAGTCAAAGATGGTCAATAAAAGTCAACAAAACCCAAATCCCTAGTCTATGTCCTTTTATAACAACCACAAGGGCCAAACGTGTAATCCCCGAAAGTTATTTATAACTTGAAATAAGGAATAGGAAGAGAGGGACCAAATGTGCAAACTCCCCAAACTCCAACAGTTTTAACTGTCAAAATAAGGGCGCCAAAAGTTACTATTCACCCGTCGTCCTCCTTTCACCATCCAGGGTAAATCAAAGGGGTTTTCCAAATTAAAGGGTGCTTAGGTCAATTCATGAGCTCTCTAACACAAATAAAGGACCAATTGCAGTTTTATTCTAAGGGACTACTTAGCCTCTCCTAATCAAAGGCCACATCATCAATGGTGAAAGCACAAATTTAAGTGAGTTTTTGTGCTAAAACACTCACAAATAAAGCACAAACGTCACATCAATGAAATGATACGCTGGCAATCTTCATGTGTCCACAGTTTGATCAACACAGGCCCATAATGCTGCTTGGATGTTGAAGAAAATGATTGGTTGAGTATGTAAAGATTGGAGGGCAGGGCAAGAATCCTTGAAGCTTCTTTTTGGGACTATAAAGGCCATCACTTCTCACACACGCCTTCGAGATCAGTAGGTAGTTTTTTAGTTAGTTGTTAGCGTAAATTTTTATTCTTAGCTTGATTGATGTTTTTATCCTTGTTTTTTTCCCTTTAAATAGTATGCATAAGCAAGTTTTGATAGAATGAAATTTAGTTTTTCTAAATCTCTCCAAGTTTCTTTTTCATAAGCTCTCCTAATAAGCTAAGTCGTCTAAATAAGCTAATAAGTTCATTTAAAGCTCTTTCAGTCTATAAGCTGAAATAGAGTTGATTGAATTCAGAATTAATCTTACCTAAACCTTAAATCAGTTTAATCTTACATGGATCTTATTGGATTAGAGCTTTTGGAAGGGGATCTTAACTTGGAAGAGATCCCAAGGACTTTACCCTAGCTTATCTAATAAGCTAGGGAGCTTGTAGCTGCCTTTATTGGTCCTCTTGTTTAGCTAGAGGAGTTTGTAAGTTTCTCTTTCATTTTCCTTTAATTCTAGCTTTAAATAATGATATCATTGCTTTCTATATTTAGATCTGCTTATTTGCTTATTCTCTTTGCTTATTAGTGCTTGTTTGAGTTTTATCTAGCTAAATCATCTTAGTTGTTTATCTGTTTTCAATTCTCTTAGTTTAAATCATAGATTTTCATATTATTGTCTTAAAAACCTCTAAAAAAACCAAAAAAATAGTAAAGTAGCTTAAGTCTTAGATTATTGCTTATTTAGTTATTAAATCATGCTTATTAAAGTAGTTTTAATCTGTTAATTGTCTGGTATTAAGCATTTGTTTACTAGATTTCAAAGTAGTAGCTTAACCATAAATGTCTTAGTCTTAAAGTGGTGTTTGGTTTAAGCTACTTTGACCTCTAAAAGTCAATTTCACTTGTGCTATTTGCTTGAACTTTGTTTATACACTCTATTAGAGTGTATTTAAGTGCAGGGTTTCCCTTAAGAAACCTGCACTCTTGGTTTACATTTGTGCAAAGGGCACCAGTACTAACATAAAGTTAGTACTGCTGTTACTTTACACTACCAGTACTAACTAAAAAGTTAGTACTGCTTTCATTAGTTAGTACTGCTGGTGCTTTTCACTACCAGTACTAACTAATGAGTTAGTACTGCTACCTTTGGCTCAATTTTTAGTTAAGTAAGAATAGGATTTAGGATCTTAGATTCAAGTAGGGCTAAGATTAGCTATAGCTTAATATAGAATAAGTTTTAGATTTCGTTTTTTTTTGCTTATTTCCTAGCTTAATTTTGCTGACAAAAGTCTTTCAAAAGTTAAAAAGCCAAAAACAGTACTTAGGAATTTTAAGGTTTTAATTTGTTAATGTAGCTTATGGGCCTAGATTTTATAGCTTAATTAGATAGATTATAAGTAGTTTAATTTTAGAGTCTAGTTTAACTTTTTAAGCTTTTAAATTTGGATTTTGTGCTATCTTGCTTATTTTCTGAGTTTGCTTAGTTCATGCTCAATTTAAGTTGTTTAAAAGTACTTCTAGCTTAGATTTCTTTGCATTCATAGATAAAGCATTTCATAAGCTTCCTAGAACTCTTTTCCTTTTTCACATTAAGCTTAATTTGAGCTTATTATAGCTGTTTTAGTAAAACATAGCCCAAAACCTCACTTTCTGTAAACAGCTTATTGAGAAGCTCTTTTAGAGCTTATCTTTGAGTTTCAGACCATAGTGCTTTTGTTAAAGTTGTTCTCCCTAGCTTCCTTTACAACTTTGCTCTTTTAAGTTTTTAGTGATAAGCACTTTTAGAATTTAAGCTTATAATTGGACTTAGTTTATTGTCGGGGTAAGTCCTCAGGGACCATTCCTGTAAATTTTCCTGTTTAAGTTGTTTTTTCAGTTAATCCTTGCCCGTTAAATTGTATTAATCCCGTTAGTCTTTAAGTCTTTTACACAGTTAGTCCCTAAGTTAGTTTTTAATTAGTTTATTAAGTTTTAATTAATAGTTAGGGTTAAGTTTTAATTAGTTTAATTAAACTTTTATAAAAAGATAAAAATTAGGGCTTTTATTTTTAATAATTTTTGGCACTTTTTCTTTATCTAGTAAAATATAGTTTTACTTTTTAAGGATTAAAATTATTTATACCTTGCTAATTGTCAATATTTGTTGCTCTTAAATTAGTAAGTAATAGCCTATCCAAATATCTTTGCTTCATTCAAATCAGAATCCGAACTAGAAAGCTGGTTTCAATTTCACTAGTCCCGTATGGGGAAACGACCCGGGTGATCATCTTCCCGTTTATAAAATACGTATTATATATTATATTATATATATTTTTGAGAGCGAATTTTATCAGGGGTAACTTGGTAATTTTCTTAATTACTCTTAAGGTATATTTTATATATATTTTACGTGTGTAAAACTTGCACAACCACTCATCTCCGACAGTATTAATCCTTCCAGCAGTTGTAACTGAGCACAAGCAACATTCACTAACTTAGAAAGATAACCTTCTAGCAGTACAACATACACTAGCTTGTAACAAACTTTTTGATACTACAATTAGTAAATAATAGTAAATTTTCAGTCATCATCCCTGAGCAGTCTTAACTTCTACTAGAACAAGTAACTTTATACTGAACAAATACTAAAATTATACTAACAGTAAGTAACTACAGTAGTAACTTTATACTACTAGTACTAACTACTTAGCATAATTTTCATTAGTATTATTACCAACAAACAAAGTTAGCTTGACAACACCTAATATAAAACCTTATTTAAGAATCTCCTTACCCTCATTGTTAGCATAGCCATCTGCCACCTTAAATCCATCTCTTCTAAATCATCAGGATAAATTTGTTGCAAGTCCTCATTGTCAAGTTGTGGACTGTTTGGTTGACTTGCAAAGAAAGCACAGATGACAACATCACTCAAGTTGTCAATTGTTGTTGAGTTAATATCAATAGCTTAAGTGCTAGCTATTGTAGCACCAAGAGTAGTATTAACTGCTCCATTTGTACTGCTGGTGGTTTTTGAGGACACAAAGGCTACATTTTGTGTATTTGTACTTGAGCTTGATGTCCCTTTAACCTCTAGTTCATAGATCTTCAGGTTGTTGTAAAGATCATCCAAGCTTAATGTATTTATCTCATACTTGTTCCTCTACACAATGGTATGTGTGTTCCATTCCGGTGATAAACTTCTTAAGAACTTCTGATTCACATCTTCTTGTGAGATAATTTCACCATGAATCTCCAACTGACTGATAAGCTTTTGAATCTTATCAAAGGTTTGATCTAACACCTCTGAGCTAGATGCAGTAAAATTTTCATACAGCTTCTTTAGAAGATTCATTTGAGTCTTTTTAGTAGCAGCATTCCCTCCAAACCTCTTCTCAATAGCCTGCAATAATGACTTGGCATCTTTGATGGAGTTAAACTTTAATTGATGTTCATTAGGGATTCCCATTAATAAAGTGCTTCTTCCCTTCAACTCTAACCTCTTTTGTGCCTTTTCTTTAGCAGTTGCAGGAGCAATTATAGTCTCAACACCTTCAACAAGTTTTCTTATTGGAGGTGCATTACCATTCTCTATGACTTCCCATAGAGAATAATCAACCATCTGGATATACTATTCCATCCTTATCCTCCAAAGCTCATACTCACCTGGTTTGAGCATAGGCACTTTTGATGCAGCCACCATATGTACTGAGTCTTGATCCATGTCTTCTTAGCAAAGTTTCTCAAAGCAACAAGCTCTGATACCACTTGTTGATCCCACTTCAATGGATCTTGAATTCCTTAGCTTGCGTAAGATTTAGTTATGCAAGATAAATCCTACACAACTATGATAAAAACTTTGTTTGATAATACTAAAGATTATGCGGAATCTAATCTAATCTTTTAATAATAAGAAGAATACTTTTAATAAACATAATTCTAATGATCACACAAGATTAAGAAACAACAGTAGTAACTAGCAGTACTAACTACTTAGCATATTTTTCATTAAGTTTACTAACAACACTAATTTATGCTTAGCAGCAGTAACACAAACCTTAGCAGCAGTGACTTCAAGAAGGCTTTTAATCCCAACACTTATTTATGGGCCATCAATACAAGGATTTCTAGACACATATGGCTATTACAATATTGAGGACTATCTTTCTGATTTCTATTTTCCTAGCACAGACAAGGAGGATACCATAGTGCACACTGGTCAGGATCCCATTCACGAATGTCACTGCCTAAAGTCTAAAGCTAAATATGTACCAGTCTCACAAAAACACAATCTAAATATCAAAAGCCCTATTGCAATCACAAGGTGTGTGCTTGGACTACCAAATGTTGACACATGGGATGATATTTTTAAGAAACTTAGGATGAGGGCACCTGGAAGATGTGCAGACAAGTGGATGAATGGTAAGGATTATGGGAAGGACAATCATCATGTTTTTTGCATCTGTAATGTGCATCTGTAATGTGGTTTAAATGGTGTGCTTACATCTGTAATGTGGGTCACCAGACTTAGCAGACTTAGATTGATTTTTAATTTGTTTTTGATGAAATAATTATGCTTACTTCAAATAGCTCAGATGACACCAAAGGTGTTTCTAGTAAGGGGCCATCAATAACAAGTATTCCTAAAGAGGGGCCATCAATTACAAGGCTGTCTAAGGAGCCCATTCCAAAAAAATTGCTTGCATGGTATGGATATAACATTGTTAAAGATTATCTACCATTTGCAAAGAAGCCTATTCCAATCAAGGGATGTATGCTTGGACTAGCTAATGTTAAAACATGGGATAATATTGTGAAGAAATTTGGAATGAGGACACCTGGAAGATGTGCAGACAAGTCAAAGGGGAAAATAAAGGTTTGATGTTAAAGGTGATGAAAGGATTTCATCATTTTGTTTAATTTCATCTAGTACTTAGCTTAAAATAGTATTCTGGTAACATGTTAAGCTAATTTTTGGGCAATCTAACTTGTATTAGCTAATCAAACAATATTTCATGTAGTAATGACTTGTATATGTTGATGAATGTTAATTAATCAACTTTCTTAGTTAATGTTGTTTTTTTGTGTTTGTATTTGTAGATACGGGTCATACAGGAAAAATAATATGGGTCACCTACAAGATTACATATTTTGTGATAAAAAAGCTTTTGGGTGTAATAGGTCAAATACAAGAAATATTGTGGTGTAATGGGTAATGAAAAAAGTTTTTAATATTTGTTGATGTGGCACTAAAAAGGTCATATTGCATATGCACATTGCGTTTGCAGGCTAAAGTACTTATTAAAACCTTATTACTGGATTTTGGCTACACTTAAATAATGTGTGACAAAACTTGAGTCCATGATTTAGACACATAAACAAACACTTCATGTGACCATATATGACATTATGAATTTAGACACACAAACACTCAATGTGACTAATATGAAATTTAATGATAACCGATTTCACATTTTGCTCTAAATAATAGCCACATTAATACTTCACAATGTGACTGTTATGAATATATTGGTCACATATAATCAGCTTAAATGTGGCCATAATCATAAATTAGTCACACATTTGTGATATGTTGTGGCTATTGTAAAGGCATATTAGTCACATGATCGTGCTAGAAGTAAATGTGACTATACACATTAGCTTTTGGCAAGATAACACAAACTAAACTTTAAACACACATATTAAGTTATGTGACCATATGTACTAGATTTTGGCTACACTTAAATAATGTGTGACAAAACTTGAGTCCATGATTTAGACACATAAACAAACACTTCATGTGACCATATATGACATTATGAATTTAGACACACAAACACTCAATGTGACTAATATGAAATTTAATGATAACCGATTTCATATTTTGCTCTAAATAATAGCCACATGAATACTTCACGATGTGACTGTTATGAATATATTGGTCACATATAATCACCTTAAATGTGGCCATAAACATAATTTAGTCACACATTTGTGATATGTTGTGGCTATTGTAAAGGCATATAGTCACATGATCGTGCTAGAAGTAAATGTGACTATACACATTAGCTTTTGGCAAGCTAACACAAACTAAACTTTAAACACACATATTAAGTTACGTGACCATATGTACTGGATTTTGGCTACACTTAAATAATGTGTGACAAAACTTGAGTCCATGATTTAGACACATAAACAAACACTTCATGTGACCATATATGACATTATGAATTTAGACACACAAACACTCAATGTGACTAATATGAAATTTAATGATAACCGATTTCACATTTTGCTCTAAATAATAGCCACATGAATACTTCACGATGTGACTGTTATGAATATATTGGTCACATATAATCACCTTAAATGTGGCCATAAACATAATTTAGTCACACATTTGTGATATGTTGTGGCTATTGTAAAGGCATATAGTCACATGATCGTGCTAGAAGTAAATGTGACTATACACATTAGCTTTTGGCAAGCTAACACAAACTAAACTTTAAACACACATATTAAGTTACGTGACCATATGTACTGGATTTTGGCTACACTTAAATAATGTGTGACAAAACGTTTAGTGTGACCATATATGGCATTTGGTCTCAGTGTTCAAGTGTGTGACATATATTTGTCACTATTTATATGTATATCGTGACTAATGCTTCAACCTTACTTTTTATTTGTCACGCGTTTCAAATTTATATGTGCCTAAATAATTAGCAAAAGATACAAGTCACCCTTAAATCATGTGTGACAAAACTTGACTGTATGATTTAGACAAATAAAAAATTACTTCATGTTCCATATATGCCATTTGGTCACAGTGTTCAAATGTGTGACATATATTTGTCACTATTTATATGTATATCGTGACTAATGCTTCAAGCTTACTTGTATTTGTCACGCGTTCCAAATTCATATGTGGCTAAATAATCATATAAAAATTACCAGTTACCTTTAGCCACATAAATGTTCAAATGTGTGGCAATACAATTCTAATCGTCACACGCATCAAAATTTCATGTGTGGCTAATTAGTAAATGTTTTCTATTTTGGTACCTTTAGCCACATAAATATGTGAATGTGTGGCTGTTCCATTTTTCCTATGTGTGACCAAATCCCAGATTTGTACTAGTATTTCAACATTGATTATTATGTAGATTCTTATTGAATTTCATATTTGTGTTGTTGATAGAACCATGCCACCCAGGAGACTGAAGCGGAGACCTGTTGAAAGACTTGTGAAAAATCAGGTAGCGGAGGCTATTTCCGAATATGAAAGAAACATAACCAACCCAGAAAATGCTGGAGGAGCCGGTGGGGCAGGAGGATCTGGATCGGCAAATGCTGGAGGAGTTAATGCACCAGAAGTGCTTGGATTCTCATACAAGACATTCTTGAATTTCAAGCCTCATTCATTCAATGGGACTGAGGGTGTTGTTGGACTAAGTCGCTGGTTCGAGAAGATGGAGTCGGTGTTTGAAATCAGTAAGTGTGCTGAGGATGATAAGGTTAAGTTTGCTGGTTGCACCTTAGACGGGCGTGCACTAACATGATGGAATGGAAATGTCCACACTTTAGGACTCAATAATGCTAACTGAATTCCCTGGAGTGATTTGAAAAGTATAATGATTACTGAATACTACCCGGGGACTGAAATTCAAAAAATGAAGCAGGAACTGTAGACGCTTACCCTGAAAGGGGATGGCATTGAAGGATATAATAATCGTTTTCATGAACTAGTGTGTCCTGATTTGGTTATGCCTGAAAGAAAGAAGATTGAACGTTATGTTCGAGGACTTCCTGAGAGAGTCAAAGAGAATGTCACCTCTTCTAAGCCTGCAAATCTTCATGAAGCTATTAATATGGCTCGTAAGTTGGTTGAACAAGCAATTCAGGCTAAGGCTACAAGAAATGGGGAAAGCAACAAAAAAATAGGAAGATCACCAAAGTAACAACAACAACAACAACCGCAACAACAATACCCATCATCACCAGCAAAACAGAAGACAGGAAGCCGCTAAAGCCTATGTGGCAGCCCCAGCTAAGGGTAGAAGCTATGCTGGAAATTCACCACTTTGCAACAAGTGTAGGCTGCACCATTTCGGCTCATCCCTCCCAGATGTAGTAAATGTCATAGAATTAGGCATCATGAGAAAGACTGTCGAGCTAGGGCTCCAGCGACAAGTGGTAACTCTTAGCAGAATGTGACATGTTTTAGTTATGGAGAAAAAGGGCATTACAGGAACAAGTGTCCAAAGCGAAAAGATCTGCAAAATGAGAATACTCGTGGAAGAGCTTATGTTATGAGAACTGATGACCCTCAACAGAATCCAAATGTAGTCACAGGTACGTTCTTAATTAACGATCACTACGCTAGTATATTATTTGATTTGGGTGCTGAGAAAAGCTTTGTGTCTACTACATTTACTCCCTTTATTAATATTGCTCCTGCTGCTTTAGACACTAGTTATGATGTAGAATTAGCAGATGGAAAGGTTGTTAGCACCAACACCGTTTTACGTTGTTGTACTTTAGCTTTGTTTAACCATTTGTTCAAAATAGACCTACTACCGACCCGATTAGGAAGTTTTGATGTTATAGTAGGAATGGACTAGTTGTCAAACCACCGAGCAGAAATTGTTTGTTTCAAAAAGATAGTTTGGATTCCGTTATCGAATGGTAAGACACTTGAAATTCAAGGTGAAATACCGAAAAAAGATCCGAGATTTCTTTCGTGCATGAAGACTGATGAGAAGAAGCTTCAGGACATTCCTATTGTCCGTGATTTTCCCGAAGTATTTCCGGATGATTAATCAGGTTTAACCCCTGAGCGTGAAGTAGAATTCCACATCGACCTAATTCTCAAAGCGTTTCCAGTAGTAAGATCGTTGTATCGATTGGCACCTTCCGTGATGCTATAGTTGGCTAACCAACTTAAAGAGCTTTAAGACAAGGGTTTTATTCGACCTAGTCATTCACCGTGGGGAGCACCGGTGCTATTTGTCAAGAAGAAGGATGGCGCTTTAAGGATATGTATTGATTACTGAGAATTGAACATGTTAATCATAAAGAATCATTACCCTCTTCCTAGAATTGATGACTTGTTTAACCAGTTTTAAGGTGCATGTTATTTTTACAAGATAGACCTTCGTTCTGGTTACCATTAGCTAAGAGTTCATGAGGCAGACATTCCAAAAACCGCGTTTAAGACTCGATATGGACATTTTGAGTTCACGGTTATGCCGTTTGGATTGACTAATGTGCCGGTAAATTTTATGGACTTAATGAACCGCGTCTGCAAACCGTATCCGAATAAGTATGAAATTATGTTTAGGAAGGAGAAGTTGTACGCCAAATTCTCAAAGGAAGAACACGAAGTCCACATGAAGGTGATTCTAGAGTTGCTCAAGAAGGAGTAAATTTTGGCTGCAAGAGGTACAATTCTTGGGGCACATGGTTAACCAAGATGGTATCCATGTGGACCCTAGTAAGGTTGAGTCAGTTAAGAACTGGAAGACCCCTGAGTCACCAACAGAGATTCGTTCATTTTTAGGGTTGGCAGGTTACTACCAAGATTCATCAAGAACTTTTCCAAGATCGCCAAACCTCTCACCCTATTAACTCAAAAGAATAAGAAGTATGATTGGGGTAATAAACAAGAAGAAGCGTTTCGCATATTGAAGGAGAAGTTGTGTAATGCTCCTGTGTTAGCACTTTTTGATAGACCAAATGACTTCATGGTCTACTATGATGCATCAAACCAAGGTTTCGGGTGTGTGCTGATGCAGAGGGGCAAGGTGATCATGTATGCGTCCATACAGCTTAAAGTGCACGAGAAGAACTATACTACTCATGATTTGGAGTTTGGCGTTGTGGTTTTCGCTTTTAAGATATGGAGACATTACTTATATAGGACGAAAAGTGTTATCTACATTGATCACAAAAGTCTCCAGTCTATATTCGATCAAAAGGAATTGAATATGCCCCAAAGCCGATAGATTGAGCTATTTAGTGACTATGACTGTGAGATCCGTTACCATCCAGGCAAGAAAAATGTAGTGGCGGATGCATTGAGTAGGAAGGAGAGACTCCAATCGAGGCGAGTGCGTGCTATGAGCATGATAATCTATTATGGCCTCAAGACCAAGATTTTGGAGGCACAAGGCAAAGTATCCAAGGATCTCAAATCCCCAGGAGAATTTTTGAGGGGGCTGGATGCATAGTTTGAACGACGGGATGACGGTGGAATTTACTTCATGGATTGGATTTGGATCTTATCCATCGAAGATGTGAGAACTCTAATTATGGATTAAGCACACACTTATAAATAATCCGTACACCCGGGTGCAGATAAGATGTACTATGATTTGAGGGATTTATATTGGTGGCCGGGAATGAAGAAAGACATTGCAAGGTATGTTAGCAAGTGTTTAACATGTTCAAAGATCAAGGCTGAACATCAAAGACCCTCAAGACTACTTGAGTAACCAGAACTTCTTGAGTAGAAATGGGAGAAAATAACCATGGATCTGGTCACTAAAGTGCCTAAAAGTAGTGACGATTACGATACGATTTGGGTCATTATGGACAGGTTGACCAAGTCTGCTCATTTCTTACCCATTCATGAGGATTACAAAATAGAGAAGCTAGCAAGAATCTACATCAATGAAATTGTGGCGAGACACGGTGTGCCTGTGTCGATCATCTCAGATTGTGATAATCGATTCACTTCATGGTTTTGGCAGACACTTCAAAAGGAACTGGGAACACGATTGGATATGAGTACGGCTAACCATCCTCAAACCGATGGTCAGAGTGAGCATACTATTCAGACCTTAGAAGACATGCTCAAGGCTTGTGTTATCGATTTTAGAGGCAGTTGGGATACTCATCTTCCCTTAGTTGAGATTTTCTACAACAATAGTTACCATCCAAGCGTTAAATGCGCACCATTTGAAGTACTATATGGGCGAAAGTGTAGATCATCTGTTATTTGGGCAGAGGTTGAGGAAAGTCAATTAATAGGTCCAGAAACTGTGCAAGAGACCACCGAAAAGATTATGCAGATCAAGGAAAGGCTGAAGACAGCGAGAGTCCGTTAGAAAAGCTATGCCGATAAGAGACGTAAACCTCTTGAGTTTAATGCCGGCGATCATGTGCTACTCAAGGTATAACCATGGAAGGGAGTTATACGTTTTGGTAGGAAATGGAAGCTGGCACCAATATATGTGGGACTATTTGAAATTATAGAACGAGTTGGACCCGTAGCTTATCGTCTGAAACTACCGCAAGAGCTAAGTGGCATTCATGACACGTTTCATATGTTAAACCTTAACAAATTCTTGGCTGATGCAAACTTACAAGTGCCTTTCGAAGAGATCGAGATAGATGATAAATTTCACTTTGTAAAAGAACCTGCTGAGATCGTGGATCACAAGATGAAGAAGTTGAAGCAAAGAAGGATTCCACTCATTAAAGTTCGTTGGATTTATAAGTGTGGAGCATAATTTACTTGGGAGCGAGAAGATCAGTTCAAAAGCAAGTACCCTCATCTTTTCGCAACCACCACGTCAGCTACAGTCACCAGTTGAACTCTGGGGACCAGAGTTCCCTTAACGGGGGTTGACTGTAATACTTCGTAAATTTAGGTAAATATTTAATTCAAATTTCATTTCTATTTTTACTTTTGAGTAAAAATTTTGCTTTTTACTATTTACCGATTGGTAATTTTGTGTTCCTAGTTAAGCTTGAGCCGTCTTTAGGTTTATATTCTGTCTATGTGTCCTACATAGCTTAATATTTCCATAATATACCTCGAGGATTTGTAAGTTTATCTTTTAATATTTTTCACTTTTACGTCGCGGTTACGTTAAACCTTGCATTCTCTACACATGTACCTTTTTACCTTTCTTATTTAACTTTCACATTTACATAATTATACAAGTAATTTAACCAAAAAAATAAAAATAATGTAAAGACCAAATGATGAGATTTGCATGACAAGCACACACTTACTCCTTTTATTTTTCCAAGTATCTCATCATTTGGTCTTTACATGCAAATCTCACCAAACCAAGAAAATTAAAAACCATCTAACTCCTCCCTTCCTCCTCCTTGTGGGCTTCTGTACACCATACCACCACCACCACCACCACCACCATAATTCAAATGTTTTTATCAAGGTTTCCTATACTACAACATCTATATTGATGTCTATGCAAAGTTTGAAGACTTAGTTTGAAATTTAAGGTTCTTTTCTTGGTCATTTTCTTCAAGAATTGGTTAGGGTTTTATATCACATTTGAGTAAAGGTATTTTGAAGGTTTAGAATCAAGGGTTTTGTTGGTTTAGGTATTTGTTAGTTCAAAAATAAGCAATCAAAAGAGGGGTTTAATTTGTGTTTATTCACTAGCCTTTGTTAATCTTTGTAAGCTCTTGTTCTTGTTCTATAATTTTTCTTTTCATATAAAAGTGGTGCATGTTTGATGTTCATTTTGGAAATGAATTGTTTTGATGTTCTTAAGTGTGTATATTTAATAAATATGGCACTGTACACTAATTGGTTAAAGGAAAACTTGATTAGATTAGTTTTGCAATAAGATTTTTAGGGCAGATTTGGACCAACAGCTTATTACATATATTTCAAAATATTTTTGGCTTGTGAGATTCTGGATATTAGATAGTTACCTAGGTAAGAATCTTAGTTACGTGTGGCCGTTTGGATGGAAGTTTAACGACGTCCGATGACTGAGATATGGTCATTTTGGTCAAACGAGTCGGATTTTACACCTAAAATTTGAATTAGGTATAAGCCTAAACTTTTATACAGTAGACCCCATTTTTATAACACTAAAAGTTGTAGGTATTGAGCTAATTAGATTTTGGCGCGTGTTTCAGCCTCTGTGGACGCACGATTTAGGAGATAGGTCAATTTTAGTGAGGCGGTAAAATTCAGTAAAAACGCAGCTTGGGTATTAAGGGGTAAATTGGTAATTTCACTTGTATTTTGAAACTTTTGGGTTAGTAGGGCCTACAAATCTATAATGTACACTCAAAAAAATTTCCGTGGGCGAAAACCCTAAATTTAGATCATTTACGGACTAAGAATTATAAGCTCAGGAAGTTGGGTACATTCGGAATTTGGAAATGACTTGTTGTTTTAGACTTATAATGAAAATGTATAAACTTTTATTATTTAGGCTTATAAGAAATGAAAATAAATACATGTTTTGAGACTTATTAATGCAGATTAGTCATTATATTTTGGGTAAATAATATTTATAAAACCTTAACTACAATGCCAAACTTTTTACGGAAAATATTTTCATAACTTTTACTTATTTTATTGTGTGCATGAAATTCTATATTCTAAGTTGCGTCACTATTTCTAGGTTTCTCTTAGGATTTTCTTGATTCAAACGACGTTGTTTCCCTTGATACATATTATATTCCTAAAAGGTGCGTTCATAACCCCTTTTCTCTTAATTGTTTTATAAAACTCTATGGGGGAGATTACATGTTATGCTTTTACATTTGGACATGAGTATTTAAAAACTATATGCTATGCCTGAGATTATTGCCTAAGTACCGCTACTGCGATTTAAGTCCCCTTTGAATCAAGAGCCATTAATTGCTATTGTAGTAAGCGTGAGTATTGTGGATAGATCTATTGGGACTGACAATCCCCATCCGGGTAGTTAAACCTTTGTACCATGTCAAACGGACGCATTTAACATTTGAAGTACCAATTAGGGTGTTTGGCAGAAGATCCTACATTTTGGGGGCATCACCATTGCTTTGATTGCAATACTTGTTAAGGCTCGGTGTCATGAGCTTAGTGCAATGATAATTGTTTTGACATATGAATGTGTTTCATTATCGCCTTTTACTTAAAGCTTGTGGTCCATATATACTCATTTATCTAAACCTATGAATTTCACTCAACAATTTTGTTGACCGTTTTAGCATGTTTTAATCTCAGGTCCTAAGGTATGATTGCTTGGATGGGAGCCGCGTGGATATCGTTGGAAAGACTTTGTTGTCATTTTACATTTGATGAAAACTTTATCTTAACTTTACATTATTTTGAACGCTTGTGTCATTTTGAAACTTATAGGACCTTGTTTGTAAAACTCTGATATTTCAAGTATCGAATGTAAATTGTTATCTTTTAAAACGTCTTTTTTGAGGTCGTTCCTATGACTTGTACTTTGTGCTATGACGTCGCATCCCAGGTTACCTTTCCGCTGCTATCACATTTTAGGGGTGTGACATCACACTCATCAGAGTAGTGGTCATTGAATCCATAGTACTTGTATGAAATGAAACGTTTTAGAATCTTAGGAGCCTTCATTGAAGAGGATCCCTGAGATGACTCAGCTTTAAGCTTAGCCAGGGTCTTCTTTACAATAGTTTATTCAGGGTGTTCCTTGGTCAGATGGTCAGTGGATCCACATGTAAAGTACTTGGATTTAATACAACAGTCCTTTAAGAGGTGATTTTTGAACCCACAGTGTTTACAAGGTCCAAACCAGGTCTTTTGTTATCTTTGGAAGACTTAGAACTCCTTGTTTGTAAAATAGATTCAGAGTTGTTTGATGGAGGTTTGATTTGCTCTTTGAGTCCTTTGACCTCTTCTATCAGAGTAAGAAGAAATTGCTTAGTGGATGAGTAAATATTCTTAATGGTAGTAGGGTCAAGGACAAAGGGAGACTTATTCTAATCCTTTTACTTAATTGCTTTGATTGAAGACTCTTTATCAGGAACCTTTTTAGTCTTTTCAGAGACAGATGAGTTCTGAGTCAAGTCAGCAAGTGGTATTACATCTTTTAATGTACCAATAAGCTAAGCCCTTGAAAGCTTAATAAGAGGAGGCAGAGGTTCCTGATTGTCACACTCAGAGTCAGAGTCAGAGGTGATCTCAGGTGCAGTCTCAGATGGAGACTCATCTGCCTTGGTGAATAGCACTTTTTTTAGGGAAAATGCATCCTTCCTTTTTTCTCTTCCTCCTAGAGCACGGACAATGTTGCTAGGGACTTGCTCAGTGAGTAGTTGTTCAAGGGTGACTTTACTAGAGGTCCATTTCTCAATGACCTTTTTTAGGTCAGAGATCTCATCCTTCAAAGATTTATTTTTGAGATTTAATCTGGCAATCTCATTTTAGAGGGAGCAATTTAAGGCCTTGGTATTTTTAAGGTCATTGAGTTCAGACTTACATGAGGACAACTCTTGATTAAGAGAGTTAAACTTGTTGAGCAAGTTTTTCCTTTGATCCTTCACATAATGGAGATCAACATGGGTATAGTCTAGAATATGTTTCCTTTTATCACCATCAGTCATAGAAAGAAGTCTTTGTACCTTTTTCATGGTGATTTCAACCCGCTGACCTGATCTAGCATCAGCCTTTCCAACAAATGGCTCATCCTCATCGATAGCCATAAATGCCTTAACTCTAGTTATCCCTTCATCCTTAAAAGACACTGATTCATCATCCTAGTCAAATGACTCAGCAACTAACCCTTTTTCACTTTTACCCTTTGACTTAGCATCAATCTTTTTAGTAAGGATAGCTATCTCAACTTTAATTCCTTTACATTTCCCTTTGTAATCTTTTTTATGGTTGTCAACACTTTGATTGTGTTGAGGTGTTGAGTTTATGTGAAAATTAGGTTTTTTATATGTTTTGTTTGAGGAAGGATAAGAAGGTGTGGAAGTTTTGTTTAAAGGACAGTCTTTCTGAAAGAGACCTTGTTTACCATAAGCAAAACAAGTTTCATTAGACTTATCTATGGGTTTCTTGGCTAATCCAACTCTTCTAGACCTCTTGTAGAATCTCTTCTGATTGGTAAGAAGTGCTCTGTCATGAAACTCAGTATTCAAATTAGCTAGAAATTCACGGCTGCTCTTAGTGTCTTCTTCAACATCTAAGTCATTGTCTTGCAAATAAGTGTTAGAAATCAAGGCTTTGGAGCTGGAGGCCTGAATATAGAATCTACTTCTCTCTGACTCATAGATCTGATCAATCAGGCCTTCTTCATAGTTGTATTTGCTAAACAGAGTAGCCAGGCTATCATTTTTGATAGAGTTATTGGCCCTTTGAGTTTGATTCATACTTAGCCATTTTCTTGGCAAGATGTTGACAAACGTGGCATTCACCTCTGCTTGAGGAATAGAGACACCTTTGTTTTTAAAATCATTTAACAATATTTTGAGCCTTGTGTATGTTCCTTTTACTTTTTCACCCTCCATTGCTTTAAAAGCATTGAATTTGAGTCTTAAGGCAACAATCTTGGTATCTCTTGTATCAGAGGGTCCCTCATGAGCTAAGATTAGGTCATTCAACATAGCTTTAGCAGTGGTACACTTGATAACAGATTTCATAACATCATTTGGAAGACATGAAATAATAATACTTTTTAATCTCGTATCTTGATTGACAAGTTTTCTGTCCTCGTGTAACCATTGTTTTTGAGGTTTGATCAATGGATTTGTAAAGGTGGACAATGGTGACATGGGCACAAAAGCTTGATTTTCCAGTACTTCAAGAAGATAAGGTTCAAGACCATCAAGGTAAACTAAGAACCTATCCTTCCAACTGGAAAAATCCTCTATATCAAAATCAAGAACATTTGTGACATGAGAACCTCCTCTTGAATCAAGATGTTGAGGTAGATTCTCATTAACAACATTCTAAGCTACATTAGTTATAGTCGTGTTGTTAGTATTTTCGGTAGGCATGGTGTCAACTCTGTTAGGACTACTAACATTACCAAGATTTGTTCATGGAGGTGGTAGGATAGGTGGTACGGTTTCAAACATGATTGGATCTTGATTTGTTTAAAACAAAGAATGGTTTATAAAAGTGTTTTATAAATCAAACACGTCTCTTAGGAATTATAACACTTATCTTTAAACAAATAACACAAGTAATAACTTTTTAATCGCTTAATGCTTTATTGATATAATCAAAGTATTACAAAGTGCTATGGATCACACTTGTTGAATGACAATGTGAGATTACCCTTTGAACAAGTAAACTTGAAAAAGTATCAAGTTTACAAGCAAACTTGTATAGTCCTGCTGATAGGATCAGCTGACTATTGTGTAAGTTTGACAAAGGAGTAAATGCTTATAATAACAAACAACAATTAAAACGATAGCATTTACTCCTTATAACGTTCCCTATTTATAGTGATACGAGGTTGCTTCCTTAGTGGAGGTAGTTGGGACATGTCAAGAATCTTGTGGTGGAAGTACGTCTGCATTTAATGCACGTCCATTCTTAGAAACATCCTGCCCATACTTTTGTGAACAGTTTTGCCAACTGTTCACAACTTTCACCAACTCATACTTTAGTTCAGGTTTTAATTTAAAGGACACTTTGTCCTGCTATTTTGCTTTATTGAATTATCCCGCCTAAACTTCACTTAGAGAAACTTAAGTTCAACTTGCTCTTCTTCAAAGGGTAATAGGATCATCAGGGTATTGCCACCCCTGACTCTCCTTAAACCCATTAGTGTATTCCTTTTACATATCAGCTGATATCCATCCCAACTGACGAGTATGTCTTCAAGTAATCTTTGACTTGCTTGATGATGTCTTTGGCTTGAATACGTCTGAGGTTGCTCGCTGAGGCTTTGCACTCAGCGAGTCCTCCACTACTCGCAGATGTCTATCAGCGAGTCTTCAATATTTAGCCTAATTTCAATTTAAATCTAGAGAGAGACAATTGGGCACTTAATTAGCCCAACAAAAGAAAACTGGCCCAATCTGTGTTTGAGTAAGCAACCAAAGATTGATATTTACATTATTCGTGATTTGGTCGCAGCATACTCCTTTATGTTCAACATCGACATATGAAGCACATTGAGATTGATATTTACTTTGTTCGTGATTTGGTTGCTGCTGTTCAGGTTATAGCTCTTCATTTACCATCTCGTTATTAATATGCGGATATTTTCACAAAAGACTTTCCTTCAGCTTTGTTTGAGGAGTTTCGCACCAGCTTGAGTGTTCAGTTTTCTCCCACTCCAACTGCAGAGGAGTAGTAGTCGATATATACATATTCGTAGTTTATTATTATTGTGAGCTTAGTCATGTTTAGGCTTAGCCTACTTTTAAAATATTTTAAAAAAAAATAAGAATAAATTTTTAGAGTGAACTAAGCTTAAACTTTTAGAATATTCTTTAATGTAGTATATATTGTCAATTGTGATTAACAAGTTTTAAAAACCCGCGCTTCGCTATGGCGAGCTTTAAAACATGTTGTCGAGAAAATTAATATCGATATAGTTTGTGTGTTTTCCCTTTCAATAAATTTAGTAAAGTGACTAAATATAAGACAAAACTATGTCATATGGTGATTTCCAACTACATAGAAAACTTCGCCAAGTTGCATTCATGAGCATTTTAGTCTAATACATTTATGAGTAATCAGAATAGTTCTTACTATAGCTTTTCTAGCCCTACAATAAGCTTGAAGACAATTTTCATCTATTGTTCCAAAGCCTAATGTTTTACACCATAAGCTTTCATTCTACGTACGCCTCGTGATATTGGTGACTGTCATAATCCGTCCCAACAACCTAGAGGAAGAAGCGAAGCGAGTGCACAATGGTTAAGCTGGCTGCAAACCGGTTCCAAACACGACCACACCCAACTTGATTACGTAACCATGTATTTAAAAGATTGTTCTTAAAACTGCTAATGAAGGAAAAAATTGTGGGAGTTCCTTGATCATCATTGAAATTTACATCACATTAATTTTTTTTAATGAACACCCATACCATGTTATTGTATTAGGTATATACATATGCCCTATATATGGTCATTACTAATTAAAAACACACTATATGAGCAACTATTGACTCCATTTTAGTATTCACAAACAATAGTTCTGAGCCATTGTATAATGTTGTTGTAGCACTAAACTTAGTACCAAACAACGTTGCTACAACACTTTACTCACATCAACCTTAACCTTTGAGGTAATAGTTTAGTGTAATCATGTATGCCTTTAAGCTGCAAACTGTGTATGTATTTAGGCTCATATGCTAAACTATTGAAATTTACCCATTTTGACGCAAATCATTTTTACTTTCCTGGTGTCTCGTCATATTTTATTGTATATCAAAAGGAATATAAAGCTTATTAACTGGTTTGGCATATTTTGGGCTTATTGATAAGTTTTTTTTTTGGTTTTTTCCTTAAATTATTAGAAAAAGCTTATTGGATAAAAAGCTTACTTCATCCTTTGTTCAAGCTTATTTAAAGCTTGATGTTTTGGCTTATTTTTGTGGTTGTTTTGAGCTCATTAAACTTTTTTTTCATGTTCTTATTATGTGGCTTGCTCTCCATTTATGAGTCACGGCGATATAATATCAAGAAAAATGGATAAGCTAAAAAAGGATAAGAAAAAACTCAGATATATTTTTTTAGAAAAAGTACAGTCCTAGCTAGAATTGACACCAACAAGAATTAACATCAACCGAAATTGACACCAACCGAAATTAACATCAACCAGAATTAACACCAACCGGAATTGACATCAGCTGAAATTCCCAGACGAAATTGGCAGCCAAAAATGACAACCGAAACTGACAGCCAGAATTGCCAGCCGATTTTGAAAGCCAAAATAGCCAGCCGATTTTGACACCTAGCCGAAATTGGCAGATCATGTCCACACTGAGTCAACTCGGTAATTACCAAGTTGACCAGGTCACTCAGTCATTGACTCAACCGATTCAACTGAGTCTGTCGAGGTCAAAGAAAAGGATATAAAAGGATAGAAAGACTTGACTTAACCATAACTTCAACCAACTATAATCCTCAACATCATCAACAGCCAACAACCTCATCCCAAATCCAACTAACCTACAATCCCATTATCATAATAATTTCAACCTCCATCCTATTCCAACACCACATAACTCGAATCAAAACAATAAACAAAACAGAAAAGATCTCAGATTTATTTCTTTTGTGTTGTGCAAAGATTGACATGACCTTACAAAGATCAAACAAAAAAAATACATCATCATTGATCTATGTAAAGGTATAACCCTCTTTCAATATTCAAACATAAAGAAAGAACTCTAACAAGACTGTTAGATTCAATTCCTTGATTCGTTTGACTCATAAAATCAAAATACAAACCTACTCGAGACCTAATTAATAGACCTTGAAACCACTTTAAGATCTTGAAGCTGATTTAACAAAAACAAAAAGGGTGTTGTTAGTTTATGTTTTGAGTCTAAGTCATTTGAATGATAAGATGATTGGTTTCTATGTTTCAATTTAAGATGAGGGTTTGTTTTTGTGAGTTGCGTATGGTATTAGAGATTATAAGAGATGGGAGAATCATCTATGATGATTGTGTTTCATCAAAGGGAAATGAGGATTAGTTTTTGTTTTATTGACTACATACGAGGAGAGAGGAGATTGGAAATATGGTTAGGGTTAATTATGTGGAGTGAAATTAGGGATTGATAAACCTTTATATCCCTAATTTAGTTATTGGACCGGGTTTCACATAACCAAACATGGACCGGGTATGATTATTATGATTTAGGCCAATATTCATATAATTGGTGTTGGGCCAGTGATATTCAAAAATCATGGTCTGGTCTGTTAATTGTGATTGGGCTGGGTTATGATGATGTGGGCCAAAATGCTTATAAGCTTAGCAATTGGGCTGTTAATTATGATTGTGATAGTGGATTAGGCCGAGTATTAAAACATTCTCTTGTCGGGTAAAGTATAAATGACTGAGTTTTATTACTTGGACGACCGTTATTATGGTATATTCTTTGAGCCGATATCCATTAACCATAACAAAATTCACGAACAACAACACAACAAACACAATACATTACACTAAAACGATCCTTATCAAAATTCACCTTCACTCTTAAAGACTAGTATTCAATTTTAATGACTATGGAGTTTTTCTACAATGTTACTTATTTAGGATTAAAGTAGCATTTCATGGAGAATGTACTTATTTCATCTTCAATTCTTTATTTATCTACAACAAATATGACTTGCCTGGGCATATACGGTTTGTGATGAAGACTTGGATATCTAGTTGCTTTTGTGAGTCTTTTTCTCTATTCCCACAAAGTAGCTATCACTTTAAGGAGTTACATTATAGTGCTCAGTGTCTCACACAGTTGAGGAGGTTTAAAGAGGTGTTGTATTTTTTATATACTTTTGGGTGAGTATATGGTACTTAGAGATTTTCCTCTGCATCGTTCTTCGTCACGCGGATAGTACAAGATTAAGTCACAAGTCGGGGATTGTGCTTCATTCTCGGGTTCGTTTCATCTGGTTGTCTCCATCAGTGGTCATCAGTATTAGCCGAGATAATAGATAAGGGGATTTAGATTGGGTTGATCAAGAGAGATTTGTTAAGGGAGTACGATTTGACATCTTCCCACATAGTGTTGCTTATGCAATCACAGGTATATGAAGCTATGTAAGCAGTTCCAGTTGATATACGATGTACACATGTGTAGGATGATTCCTCAGTTTGTCATCATCCTGGAGGGAGAAATGTGTACATCCGGTACTTAGTTAATTTTTGATGTTACAGTTTCAACTACATAGCAGGATAAATTA
The DNA here is from genome assembly GCA_026074375.1 of Tanacetum coccineum. NCBI lineage: Eukaryota > Viridiplantae > Streptophyta > Magnoliopsida > Asterales > Asteraceae > Tanacetum > Tanacetum coccineum. Next base: position 41,585 of record BQNB010048781.1, read on the forward strand.
CTTTCACTCGGGACTTAGTTGACTTTGGTGAAACAATTTAAATAGGTACATCTGGGACATAGTTGACTTTGGTGTTACTGTTTTGACTACATAGAGGGATAAATTGCTTACACTTGGTACTTAGTTGGCTTTTGTTAGGATTTAGAGCTTTTATACTTAGTACTGCTGATAGTTATAGTTAGTACTGCCAGTACATTGTTAGTATTGCCCGTTATAGTTAGTCTTGCTAGTTGTATATTAGTATTGTTAGTTAGTACTGCTTAAGTGATATGCATGAGATATATTAGGAATAGATATGCATGATCACTTAACGCGTTTTGTAAGCTCATTAAGGTTTCCTTGGTGTATAAAAGGAACCCTACAGCACTAGTTAGATATAAAAGTTTTTCAAATATTAATAGTTAGTAATATGTAACCTAGCAGATTAATAGTAATCAAAGTTCTGTTTTATTCATTGTTCTTCTTAGCAATATAAGTTAGTTTTCGCATAGCTTATATTGTTCATAGTCATTGTTTCTCTTGTAGTTAGTTTGGATCTATCCAGATTGGCTACCACCCTTAACAGGCTAGAAAGATCTATTAAGTCTGGAATCTACAAGACCCATTTCAAAAAGTTTGAAAGATTCTTTAATATTTGTAACAAATGGAACGAATTCTTCTATGTCATCTTTAATATCACTCACTCCCCAACTTCCTTCATAAATACCTAAAATGACAGTTCTGTTTTCGATGCAAACATCAAATTTAGTAAGGTGATCCTTAATCTTTTGAAGTGAATCTTTGACCATACTTGTCGTTGGA
>BQNB010048782.1:0-42384 GCA_026074375.1 Tanacetum coccineum
TTTGTTGTGTTGAGTAATTGTCCTTGTAGTCCGAATTAAAGTCCAAAGTCCTTGTAATTAGTCCTTGTAATTAGTCCTTGAAGTTTGTTTGTCTTGATGTTATGTTTTGATTAAACGGAGATTAATATATTCCCAAATTCGGTCAAAAACCACCTGATGCGCGGATCGACCTTACCCTAGGTTTTCAATGGACAAAACGCAATGACTTTAGTCAAAACGCAACGACTTGAGATCAAAACGCAACAACTTGAATCAAAACGCAACTACTTGAATCAAAACGCAACTACTTGATCAAAACGCAATGATGCTTAGTCAAAACGCAACGTGTCTTGGTCAAAACGCAACGATTCTTGGTCAAAACGCAACGAGTCTTGGTCAAAACGCGACGAGTCTTGGTCAAAACGCAACGATTCTTGGTCAAAACTCAACGAGTCTTGGTCAAAACGCAATAAAGAAATTAATTAGGCAGAGTAACGTTTAGTCAAAACACAATGATGGTCTTCAAAACGCAACCTGTGGAGACAAAACGCAACATACAAAACGCAACGACTTAAGAATCAAAACGCAATGACTCCGATCAAAACGCAATGACTTTAGTCAAAACGCAATGAATCTAGTCAAAACGCAACGACGAACACTTCTTCAGATAGTCAAAACGCAGCCAAGAAAAAATCTTCAAACTTTCTTGTAAGCTACGAAATGATGTTAAAACCACTTAGTAATGATGCAAGGAAGTGATCTAAGCCCAAAAGTACAAGTCTTTAACACATTTAACCACGAAACAAAGATCAAAGTTGATTTTTTTTCTTGCTTTTTTCTTTATTTCGAACCAAAGAAAAAAAAACCAATAAACCTACGAATTTTTCACAAAACAAACACTAAACACCCCTTGGCGAGTGATACCACATGTTATCCCACTAGTTTAATCCATTACACAACTATAATCTATACCAAGATGCTAGAAAATAAGAAGAAATCTTAGAGAGAGAAAGTAGAGAGAGAAACAAGAAAGAAAGTTAGATTAGAGAAAAATGGGAAGTTACAAGTGATGGGAAAATGCAACCAACACCCTTCACCAAGTGTGGTGAAGGGATATTTATACCCTAGCCTTCTAGCTAGGCACTTGGGCTTTCTAAACGGGCCGGGCTTGGTTTAACTTGGGCTTTAAGCCCGAAACACGGACAATATTAGATTACAATCCAAGCCCGTTGAACCCGACTAGCCTATTACAATACAAGACCTATTTTGACTTTCTAAGACCGATAACATTCTTGTTTGACTTAATATAATTAAGGCTAACAATCTACACTTGGCCCATCATTTGTAAATACTGGTAATTTTCCACTACATATAACTTTAACCCTCAACTTGTAATTTTTCTTCAAATGTAGTTCCCTTTTTTGCTCAACAGACACTATAGTAACCATGTCCTTAATAAGCTGACTATTGGTAAATTCTCTTTACAAATCTTACCAACTGCTGCTTTATTCATTTTGCCCAATTGCCTTATAGCCTTCTTTCTAATACCTTCATTCCATGAGTCAGTTCCACTATCAAAATCCTCAAAATCAATATCTTTTCAACATGAAACACCTCATTCACCTCCTGAACAGACTCCTTACAACCCATCCATTCTACATTAGCATTTGTGTTGTTGTTAAAATCTTGCATATCTACATCTACATCATGTATCAAATTCTCTTCATCAACTATGAAGTCACTATCATCACTATTTGATCCATATTCACTCTTAGACTCATCCTCACTAACTGAATTTCCTTTATTAGCAACATGTTCAGTGATTACAAGATTGTGCACATTCCTATTCCTTCTAGCCTGAACTACATTAGCCACATTGTTACTAGCCTGAACTACATTAGCCACATTATTACTAGACTGAACACCACGTTGACTGAATCTAGGGAGCTTTCTTAATGATTCCTCCAACCACTCGTCCTCACTTCATCTAGTACCTCATCAGCATCATTGTCCAAGAACTTATCTGAATTGCTAGGCTCATATAGAATAATGGCCTTAGAAATAGAGTGGTCAACATTCACAGGTTCCTTACAAACAGAGTGGTCAACATAAAGATCAATAACCTTATACTTGGAAACAAACTTTAACATTTCCAACACATCACTATCAGTAGCTAATTTTCTTATACCCTTATCTAATTCAGTGTTAGATTCTTTAAAATAAAATTCCATAGCTACATTATCATAAACTATCTTTTTCATCATGTCACTAACCTCATTAACAGAAAACGCATCAGAATCAATATTGTTAATCCAATTAACCTTACTACCCTCGTAACCTATCTTAGGAGGCTTTGTGAATGCACCATCATGGTTTATCTTGAGACAAAATACAATTGGGAAATTTCCTGTACAAAAAAATTGAATATTCACAAACATAGTAAAAAACGACGATTGGTCTATCATTAACAACCAAAAATGATGGTAAAAACACTTACGGTAATCGTGGTATGGATTTGAGTCTGCACCCTTTTCATGCAACCTTCACTTACACAACATTATGGTATACACTAATTGAATTAAGGTTTTGATCTTGATTTTACTATCCTAGAAACTAAGGTTTGTGATTAGGTGGTGTGGATGAGATTTAGTAGTTTAGGGATGAAAAGTGAAATTTGTAGGTTTAGGGATCAAGCCTTATGCACTAAAAAGACCGCCAAAAGTGAAAGGACTAAGTTACTCATCCCTAAAATAGGAGATACTGAAAGTTAGTCAGATGGACCATGTTGGGATTCTTGATTTGATGAGACAAAGTGAATAAAAGAATGAAACAAGATGGAAACAAGAAGGACCAAATCTGTCATCATAAATTTTTACAAGATGTAAAAGAAAATAAAGATTTGGTCAAAATAAGATAAGAATGAATATTAATGAGAAAATAATTAATTGATTCTCTCATTAATATATTAATTAGTTTCCTTGTAAGCTTAGGACTCCTTATGCTATAAAAGGAGGTCCAGACATTTAGATATCCATCCATAGAAACATCGACTGATGATAGTCGAATAGTAAAGGTGTGCGTGTACACCATAGTTAGTAGTTAATTAGTAATAGACATATTATAGATGTGTTGGTCCAGTCCTAGACAGATCTTTGAGCCCTTTAGGGTTGGTAGAATACTTATGTAATCACAAGCAAACTACAGGAGAGACTCTAATAATAAACTAAAGTTTATGCGGAATATAAACAATAGAGTTAAAGAAGAATAACTAAATAACAATAATCCTCTATGGATCTATATTACTATTAAGAAAAGTGTTTTCAAGATCTGTACAACCATTGGCCGAATGCTTCTTATATACTAGAGAAACCCTAATTCGCGTAGAGAATACGCGTAGAGAAGATATGCATTATCACTTCCTAATATATCTCATGCATATCCCTTATTCTCAACTAACTACTAAATATACGGGTTGACTATTACTACTGACAGCATGAACTATGCTACCAGCAGGAACCCAATTGTACTAACAGCAGGAACGATATAATAACTCTACCAGCAGGAACTACATACCTGCCAGCAGGAACTATAAATGTTCTACCAGAAGGAATACTAACTATTACAAAATTAATAATTCCTAACAATCCTCCCCTAAACTTGAATTTGACATAGTTAACTTCAAGTTTCTAGATAGATCTTTGCCTTGAGGATTGAGACTTGACTAGGAACAGCAGCAAAACACTTGACCAGCATCAAGAAACAGCAGAAACACATATGAGCGTGATGCTGACTATGAAGACTTGAGACATAGACACCAGCAGACTCTGAAGCTCCACATTCCTTGAACCAGTAGCAACAATAGAACCACCTCAGCAACATGAGTAGGTTTGATGAGCCTTTACCAAGTAGCTACTCACTCTTGGGCTAGCTAGTCCTTTGGTGGAATCATGGCGTCACCCTGGTGAACTAGTAACCAGTCCAACTCTTAGAACGTGAATCAAAGGTGAGTTGAAATACCCTAATGATTTTTGGCAAATCATCACAGCCATCAACGGATTTGATGATGTCTTTACCAAGAGCCGTACCCCCTTGGACTAGCCACTCTTTGTTAGAACAACCTGGTGAGTGAAGACCATATAGTTTTTAGCAAACTATTACAGCTATCAACGGATTTGAGAAAGTCTTTACCATGAGCCGTTTGCTATGGACTAGCCACTTTTCATTCCAAGAATATGGCAAGTGAAAACCATCCAGTTTTGGGTAGCCTGGCAACCATCAACGGATTTGATAGGTCTTTACCAAGCAGCCGTTTGCTCTTGGACTAGCCAGTTCTTATGCTTGTTAGGCATGGTGAACTGAAAACCATTTGTTGTGTGGTGATAAGCCAACACCCAAACCCTAAACACTTTGTACACTAACAACAGAAAAAATATTTGTTTATGTTTTTTTTTAAATAACAAACTAAAGAAAATAAAATTGGTACAAAGAAATATACAACAAAATATGGAAATGTACCATCAAGCAGCAGGAACCTGAGCAGCAGCTAATTGATTCTTGATATCCCACAACCAAAATCCTATCCACTACCTTACTAGTATTTCACTATACACCCTTGACATATTAGAATATTTAGTTTGAATGAATATGATGAATGAAATGATGACTTAAGACCAGTAGCTAGATCTTCATGTGATGAGAGATGCTTGCGACAAGTGAAACTCGAAGCTTGATCTCGTATGCAAACTCGATACATCTTCTCAGAATAATAAAAACACCAAAACTCTAATATGATATGAAATAAGATCTGAGATCAGAGGTTAGATGAATGCAAGATGAAATGTATGAGTGAATGGATGATTGAAACAAGAGAAATGGCTAGGGGGGTGGGGTGGTTGGGGGGGGGGGAGGTATTTATAGGCAACACTAGTACATAAGCACAGTTCCGCCGTTCTTCCTACAAGAAGAACTGACCGGTATAAGCCTAGCAAACGACTGTTCTGACCACCGGTTCTGTCCGGTCCTATATCTCACATGAACCGTCTAGTATAAAAGAATGGAACACGGTCTGACACAAAATCCGATTTTTAGATTGCCAAATCTATAAAATATTTTATGTGAACTTGTATGATGATGTCACCAATGATGTATACACATATATGACTTTGATGAAACGAAAGTTAAAAACAAGAATTAAAAAAAATGAATAAATGACATATGTCAAAATGTGTATTTTTAAGTTATGCTTTTGTTTGAAAAGTAAAGGATAATACAATAAACAAACTAACCAAGTTAATTTGTAGTAAAAGTCATCAAACACAAATAAATGTGAGAAATGAAGTTTAGGAAATGAAGTATAATTGAAGACGTATAATGAAGAATGATGGATGTGACGAATGATAGAGTCGAGTTAGAAAACAATTGATTAAAACTATTAAGGTTTATTTTCCACATCCGATGATTTTATGATTGTACATTGACAAACAAGATAATTCGTAAAAATATAAATACAATATTAATTACGGCTTCTATTATAACACTATAATATTTTTATTTTACACATGCGTCATAACACTTAACCCATCATTCATTTATAAACACATAAACTCTACATACCTTGCTAGTTTCACAACTAGATTATTCGCATCTTTTGCTAAGCACACATCAACAAGTTACACATTAGCTCTTAAGCTTCACATACCTCCAATGACATATTAACTATGCAAAACACAACTAGCTAGTTTAATCAACTAACATCATCTTATTCTTAACCCAAACACCCTAGACTTAAACCTTTATATCCTTAATCACAAACAATTACCTAACATATAACATATAATACAAATATGATAAACTCCATATAACATCTTGTTATAGTCAATTTCTTACCTTAAATCCAAGCTATATTTACCAACAATATATCATCATCATCCTTGCTTGCTAACCAACAATCATCAACAATACCTATTATCATATCAAAGCAATATCAATAACAAGGGTTTTACACAACCTAAAATCATACTCAATTTCCATCCTTAATCATTATATGATCATTTCTTGATCATATGATGAAATCCCCAATTGGTCTCATGAACCTTAATTTAATTAAAACAAGAAGAATCTTACATATTTGCATACAAAAATGGCAAGGGATTCATTATAACAACCTATAATTTTCATCAATGTAATTATCCATCTATTAAATTAGATGCACTGTAATATCCATCTATTATATATATACTACCTTCTTACAGGGAAATTTTTTGCTTTATCTTATTATGCAACGTAACTTGCATCTCTAAAGTAAACGAGCTCACGCAACCTCTACCAATGCCATCTCTATCTATGTTTATATCATGTAAACATCCTAATATGTCAAGTCTATATCTTAATATCATTTTTACCAAGTACATTATCCATTTAACGTACCATTTACAACGTTATATCAAAACAGACTTTATCCGTTAACGTTTATATCAAAACCCTAATTATATGTAATGTATACATATAAAATGAATGTGCAAGCCTTCAAGCATGTGTACAAGTGTACAATGCACAACATTTGAATATCTTTTCCCTCCTAAATCAAGTTACAACTTTCTAAAGCCCAATGTACAAGTCAATAATGCAAGAAAGTCAAACTAGGTCATTTTACCTCCTAAATCACTTTAGTTTCTTACTACCACTTTAACACAAGGTACAAACACTTAATGCATGACTTCTAAACCCTAAACCTAAACCTTAAGTCATCTTAAAACCCTAAACCCTAAACGAAACCCAAAAACCCTAATTTCACTTTAAACCTAAAACTAAATCCTAAACCTTAAAACTAAATCCTAAACCTTAATCCTAAACCCTAATCCTAACACTAAACCTTAATCCTAAACCCTAACTACCCTAATCCTAAACCCTAATACACGTTTTAAAGACTAAAAACCCTAACCCGAAACCCTAAACCACCCGTCACCCTTTTTCTTTCATTTTGACCCATTTTAAACCTAAGATAGCACCCTAACACCTCAAGCACCTCTATGACTAAAAAATAAAAAGGGGGGGGAAAAAGGGAAAAAAAAAAAAATATATATTCTTTAAAAACTACCTACCACCCCCAAGCACCTTACAAGCACCTCCATCACCTCCTTGTAAGCTACTTGCACTCCAAAAACCTCCTTGTCACCCCTTTGTAAACCGAACCACCTCCACACCCTTCCACCATTCAAAGCTACACTCCTAGCTCTCCATACTCATCACCTAGCATCCCTTAGTCATCTCCCTACATCCTTGACCCTTAACCACCAAGAAAACTTGGGCACCAAGTTGGTTTCACCCCTATATAAGCTAAAACATACACACCCTTTCATTTCATCCTTCAAACTCAAACACACACACTCAAATGGAGTTCTAGCCATTCCCTAGCAGTAGTAGAAGATCAAGAGAATCCCTAAGATAAGAATATAAGCCAAGAATCAAGAGAAGGAAGCCCTTGAAGTAATTTCTAGGCGTAAAAACTGCCATTCGACCCATTTTAGCTCAAGTAAGCTCAAAATCTTGTTCAATAAGCTCATAATATGTTTTAGAATGTTCATAATACTCATAATATCATATATAAACTCTTGTTTGAAGCCTTGAATCCTCAAACCCATGTGTTTTTTATTAAAACCCTAAAAATGACCCGTTTTGATTTTCTAGCTAACGAATCCTTTTTCTAAACTTTTGTTATGTTAGAACATCTTATTTTAGCTTATTCTAATAAGCTATAACCTGCAAATATCATTTGGAACCCTAAAATAAGCTTGCATGGCTTTTTGGACTTGATTTGTAAATCATTTCCATGCAAGGGGTATATATCATAACTTTCTGAAATTTACAACTAGAGGGGCTGAAAATGTCATTATTCCAAAGTTATAACTATAAGGACCTATCTTGCCAACTTCTAAAGTTAAAGGTTTAATATTTATAAACTTATTATATAAAGGACTAAACTTGTAAAAGTTTATAAACCAAGGGTAAATATTGCCATTTTTGCAAACTTAAAAATATAAAATATAATATTTTTATATAAATTATAAAAATATATATTAATATTATAAGACTCGATTTTATTAAAACCCGACACATTTATCGTTATTAATCAACGATCGACGCATTATAAAACAATTACGTTATATATTTAACGTAATTTATCATCGACTAACTTTTGAAGAAACTTAAAATTTTATCGTATCACGTTACTAGGGAGCTTCATGTGAGGAGTTTCATTTGGGTATACGTTTTGACGAGTTTGCTGGATTTACAATTTAAAGTGTCATGACTCCTCAAATGTTTACTACATGACCTCTGAATTATGATGGCCCGAACAGTGATACAATATTTTCATAAATTAATAAATCAAAGTAATACGTTAAACTTTATAATAGTTTTGAAACATAGATCAGCAACACTAAGACTTGACATATTACCCCAGGTTGCGTGACGAGGCCGTTACTTTCACTTGATATACTTTTGCCATCAATCAGATTTTCCCTGTTAAGGTGAGTTCATAGCCTCGCATTTTAAATCTTTGAAATGTTTCATAAACCCGCGAGGGGGATACATGCTATAAACCATGAATACGAGTGTTTTTCCAACTGTATGCTATATATTATTGCCTAAGTTTTTACTTTTGCCATTAAGACCTCACTATCATGAACCGTTAATTACTTTCGGAGTAAGCGCGAAAGATTAAATAGAGCTAATGTTGGGACTGCGAGAATCCCCATTGGTGTACCTAAACTTTCTGTAACCAAACGCACTTCATTTAAATCACTATGCGGGTGTTTGGCAAAGGCACCTGTTGGGGCAACTTCTTGTGGTTATTGATTATCTCAAGGTCTCGGTGTCATGAGCTTAGGGCAATAATACTGTTTTCTATAATAATTGTACTCATTGCAATTATTACACTTATGGGTGTATAACAACGTAACCCACTATTGAACTTGTATTCAAACTGTTTAACATAAACCTATGAATTTCACTCAACCATTGTGTTGACCTTTTTAGCATGTTTATCTTAGGTATTTGAGCAACTTATGGCACGGAGTGGCACGAACTTGAAGATGGCTAAACTGTTATCATTCAAACTTTATGTTTTCATGTAGATTTTGGGACCTCTGTTTGTAAAAACTTTGATGAAATAATGAATGATAACTTATCTTTTAAAAACGTCTCTTTTGAGTCGTTTTCTATGATTATGACTGTTGTACTATGAAATAATACCCCAGATTAGCTTCCGCTGCTATATGTCAAAAATGGGGGTGTTATAGATTGGTATCAATAGCCAAAGGAGTTAGTAGAACAATGGTTAAACCTTAACTATAACTACTTTTCTTTTTCCATCCAAGAAAGTCCTCCGTGCCACTACATCTCCCGAATAGTATGTAAAGTACATAACTATTATACTATTATATAAATAACTTATGTTATTTACCACTGGGTTGTTAACAGAGTGATGTCTTCTCCCAGCCACCCTACTTCTAATATTGAGGATGCTTTTTCCTCTAACTTTCTGGACTATATCCCGGCTTCCCCGGACTATGTCCCAGCTTCACCAGGAAAAACTTATTCTAGCTCTTCAAATAACTCATTTGGTTTAGTTCCAATAGCTTCATCAACTGTTTCACTTTTTTATAATAACCCCTATATAAAGGTCATGCATGCATACTATGCTAAAGAATCACCTATTCCACCGCCAACTATTGTGCCTCCATCTTCAATGCTATCTCCAATGTTTAATCCTCAAGAATTCTTTCTTCCTGAGGAATTATTACCACTTAAGAAACGAGGTCGTGACCGATCATCCTCCTCTACTTCTGACCTACCTCAAGCATTTGAGATAGGAGAAAGCTCTCGTAAGACAAGTTTGGAACGTCACGAGGAGCAAATTGAGGAAATTTTGAATCACCTAGATGAACTCTCTCTCGACCGCATTGAGCACATAGAAGACAAAATAGAAGGTCTCAAAAATGGCCGGGTGATCATACAACAAGATTTTGACAATCTGGAAGCTGAACTCCGAGAGTCTCGTACTCAAATTGCTAAACTTTAAAGAAAGCAAATGGGAAATAACAACAAGATTGCTCTGGCTCGCTTCAAGATTGCTAATCTAAAATAAATTATCGAGGAGATCCAGGTTCGTCACCAAGCAGATAAGGAAAGTCTTCTGGATGCAATCTATGAACACAGGAACAGTCAGGAAGGACCATCGGACTACTAAATTAGATACTAGTTATAGCTTTTAACCTAGCCATGAGATGTGTGGTATAAATAACAACACTTGTCAAATTTTGACTATGTACAGTACAAAGGCAAGTCGTTCATGATATAATATAATGGTGATCCCATTTTATATCCATCCTGTGTCCTATACTACATCTCCGTCTTCATCATTATGAATCATACCGTGACTTCTAATAAATCAGATGCTTGTTAGAATCCATATCAAATAAGTATCTATGATTTCAATATCACTATTGTTAAAAATGCTTAAAGTTCAAAAATAAGCATTGCATTTTAAGACTTGTGATATCATCTAATTATGTTGCTAATTTTAAGATAGAATTCCTCCCAAAAGGACGTCAACATCTGAAGCACCAACCATGACTTAGGATGCCATCAAGAAACTAGTTGCTGACAGTGTTACCGCAGCTCTAAAAGCACAAGCTGCAACAATGGCAAATGCTGACAATACAAATAGGAACATCGGAGAAAGTGAAGCTCCTGTAGCAAGAAAGTGTAGCTACAAAGAGGTCATGAGCTGCCAACCTATCGACTTCAAAGGTTCAGAAGGAGGTCCAGAAGTACTGTCCCCGAACTGAGGTCCAAAAGATGGAAGATAAATTTTACCATCTGACTATGAAAGGGAATGATCTCAAGACATATGTGAGAAGATTCTAGGAATTGGAAACCTTGTGTCCCACTATGGTGCCAGATTCTAAGAAAATGATAGAAGTTTTCATCGGGAAATTGCCTCGAATTATTAAAGGGAATGTTACCGCCTCTAAACCTCAAACTCTAGAGGAAGCCATTAACATAGCCCAGAGGCTAATGGATCATGTAAAAAGCACACTCCGGTGCAAGTATCAAGTGATCACAAACGAAAGTTTAACGACAGAAGAACTTTCAACAACAACAACTACCGTAACATCAACACCAACACCAACAACCGCTACAATAATTACCAACCACAACAGAATAGAAGACAAGAAACCTTCAGGTCTTATGTTGTCACTCCAACTGAAAATAATAGGTATATTGGAAACTGTCCCTTGTGTAAGAAATGCACTCTGCATCACACAGGACCTTGCACTGTTAAGTGTAATACTTACAACACGGTGGGCCATCTGACCAAGGACTACAGAAATAAAGGGCCAACCACTGGAAGTAATCTGCTACCAATAACAGTTACTTGTCATGCTTGTGGAGAGAAAGGGCATTATGCAAATCAGTGCCAAAAGACCACCACCAACAATGTCCAAGGAAGAGCCTACATGTTGAGGGATCGGAATGCTCACCAGGACCCGAACATAGTCACGAGTATGTTCCTTCTAAATCAACATCTAGCTAGAGTATTATTTGATTCTGGAGCCGATAAAAGCTTCGTATCCATATCTCTTGCCTCTATGCTAAATATTTCACCCATTACACTAAATACATTTTACAATATCGAAACGGCTGACGGAAACCTAGTAAGCACAAACACCGTTATTCATGGTGCAACTCTGACTTTGTTAAACCAACCTTTCGAAATTGATCTTATGCCGATCAAACTCGGTAGTTTTGACATTGTCATTAGTATGGATTGGTTATCCAAGTATGATGTTAGAATTATTTGTGACGAGAAAGTCATCCACATCCCAATCAACGGTGAAACTTTGATCATCCGAGGTGACCAAAGTAAAACCCGACTAAGTCTTATATCCTGTATAAAAACCGAAAGATATATATCTCGAGGTTGTCAAGTTTTCGTGATCCAAGTAATGGAAAAGAAGTCAGACAAGAAAAGACTAGAAGATATCCCAGTAGTTAGAGAATTCCCAAAAGTTTTTCCTGAAGATCTACCTAGCCTTCCTCCCGTTCGCCAAGTAGAATTCCAAATCAATCTAATTCCAGGAGCAGCACCTGTAGCCCGAGCACCTTATAGATTAGCTCCTTCAGAAATGCAGGAACTATCTAACCAACTTTAAGAGTTAGCAGACCAAGGCTTTATACGACCAAGTACTTCGCCTTGGGAGTTCCCTGTCTATTTGTTACGAGTGGGCCATCCTCCTTTTAGTTGTCCACGTTTCCTGTTTAGGATGTCCAATTTATATGTCCACTCAAAAAAATAGATAGAGAAATTTGATCAAGTTTACTATATTACATTTGTTTGAAATTATTATTACAAACTTTAAAGAACACTTTAATTAATTAGCTAAGGGTAAAATTGTTATTCTGTTAAAAAGTAAAAAAGAAAAAGCAGTAATAAATGCATTTTACTTAAAGTGTGTGTTTTTTGTCGGGGACAATAATATTGAGGACGGAGGAGTAACAAGAAAGACTATCTTTCATGATGTGTATCGATTACGGAGTATTAAAATAAACTTACCATAAAGAATGTTACCACATTATCGAGGATTGATACTTATTTACCAACTTCAGGTTTGAGTGTCTATCGAAGATGACTTTAAGATCAGTCTATCATCAACTGAGAGTCAGGGATGAAGATATTCCCAAGACTGCTTTCAGAACAAAATACGGACATTATGAATTTCAAGTGATGCCATTTGGTTTAACTAATGCGTCTGCTGTATTCATAGATCTTATGAACCGTGTGTGTAAACCATACTTGGAGAAATTTGTAATAGTGTTCATCGATGATATTCTTATCTACTCTCGTAAAAAAAGAAGAGCACCAAATCAACTGATAATAATCTTAGAATTCCTCAAGAAAGAATGTATGCCAAGTACTCCAAGTGTGATTATGATTTCAGTATCGGTGCAATTTCTTGGACACTTAATTAATAGTCAAGGAACTTTAAAGTTACCCCGCCAGATTGAAGCAGTTTAAGAAATTAACCATCTCCTACTACACCCCTCAGAAAATAAGTCAAATCTTAGGACTTGCCGCTATTATTAGAGATTTATCAAGATTTCTTTACTCAAAGACTGCAAAGTCTTGACTGAATTAACCTAGAAAACCAAGAAGTACATCTGGGGCAAGACCAAAGACAGCTTTTTCCAACTGCTTAAACATAAGCTATGTGGAAAAAGGAAAAAGGGGCTCCAATCTTAGCATTACCAGAAGCAAATGAAGACTCTATATTTTGAAAAACATGGTCATAGTCTAGGTTTTGAAAACGACCTAGTTCTCTATGACTTCAGCTCTGATACAAATCTCTGCACAGACGCAGATCCATTAACTTTAACAGTACCATTCCTTTTATTCAAACTAGATTTAACTTTCCTATGGGTGAGCTTCTACTTTATTCTTCGACTTACTACTTGGTGTTTGCTGAATCCTATCATTCCTGGTATTGCCTGAAGGCTGTGATCCGCTAGCACTAGTAGAAAGTCTTACTCCTGTAGAATGCAACACACGCTTGTTAGAAACTATGTTTGAAGTCGAGTCTGTTTTTGTGTTTTCTGTTGATGTGAGTGATTCGGCAAACCTAACTTTCTTGTCCTTTTTCCTCGGTGTGACCTCAACTAATTGAGGACCAAAATTGTTGATGCTAGGGCAAGATCTACTTATGTGTGAAAGCAAATCCTGAATGACTTTGGTATACCTTAAGGCAGACTCTAAAAGTTGTAACACCCCCAAAATCAGGTCGCAGTGGAATGGTAACAATGGGGTGCTACTTCATAGTCCAAACGCACAAGTCACAGAAAACGACCTCAAAAGAGACGTTTTATAAAATGTCACATTTAATTTAGTAAAAATGTCAGAGTTACACAGGTTCCATTTATAATGTATTAGAAAACATTGTCAAAACGTTTGTCAAATTGTACTCAAGTTATTAAGCCTTCAAAAATATATATATCCGCGCGACTCGAATGCTCCCAATGCTTCACTAGCAAAATAGTAAACCTGGAAATAATGTTATAACGTCAACAATAATGTTGGTGTAATTCTTAGTTTAAAGTAAAAAGCAGTATTGAACATAAATTTAAGAATTATTTCAGAAAGAAAAAGTAGTGTTACTAATTTTAAAAGTTGTTATTTCGAAAAAATCCATCCAACATCCAAGTAGTGCTTCAGTATTTCAAGAAAGTTTTTAAAAAGTGGACCACAAGATCGAAAGTAATGGTGGACTAAGTACTATTCGAAGTCCAAAACCACGTTAAGGTAGACAAGGAGAACACATTCTATCAAGTCTAAGTATATATTATTGCACTAAGCTCATGACCCCGAAACTTAACGTAATAAACTGTAATCAAACCAGTACTCGAGGTTTGTGCCCCAACACGGATACAGATGTTACAAAAACATTCTACGAATTTTCTCAATACAGATGTTGCCAAACATCCTACGAATTTTCTCCAAATGTTAAATGGCACATTGATCAAACTAGTGACCCAAGGAAAGGTGGGGATTGTCCGTCCGATAGATCTATCACCAACATCGCGCTTACAATATATGGTATTAACGGTTAATGATTTAGTGGGGACTTAAGTGGCAAATAGTGATACTAGGCAATAATTTTCAGGGAGTAAAAATGTTTCAAGTAGATATTATAATGAGCACAATATCCCAATTAGTTTCAAGTATGTAAGAGAAATGATTACGATTACTCTAAGTTCATGGAACTGCGACGTAGACTTATAAGTATGCCACTTTATTCAAGGCACGGTAAAAATTCATTAGTATTCAGTGTTGGCCCTGTAGACACCAATCCAGTCGTAATCCGACATGATATAACGTTCGTTAGTTCGATCTCGAACTAGTGAGAGCTAATCACCCGAACGGGGGTTGTCAATCCCCAATAGATCTATTTTATAACATTCGCGCTCACCCTCCAAGTGATTTACAGTTCATGAAACCTAAGCTAATCCGTAATTATTCGAGTAAAAGTCAAGTATGTGTTTACGTCCAAAAAGTAAACCAAGTAGTGTATCTCATCGCGAGATATATAAAAGAGTATGTAAATCAATTTGTTATCAACCATATAAATGCATTTGTAAACAAGCATGTTCTCACCCCAAAACTTATAAAACAAATCATGTAAAACGTGGGGCTATGAACTCACCTTGAGTGAGCAAATGCCAAGTGTATCACAAATAATGCGTCACGCAAATCGTCGAATGCAACCTATTTAATTTAAGGTCGTATAAGTACTAATCACATTGAGTAATCTCTACCATGCATAAGTCTATTTAGCTAATCACCATCTAATTGTTTGAGTGAAAACATATTTATAATTGTAAAACATTTATAAATATCTGAATAATGTAATTATAGTTATTCCTGGTAGGGTATTAGTTACTCCTGGTAGTGTTGTAGTTACTCCTGGTAGTTATAGTTATTACTACTGGTAGTATATTAGTTACTCCTGGTAGTGTTATAGTTTATTTTCTAAGTCTGACCCGACTATAATGACCCACTAAATCACATTTTCATGACTCGGGTTCTAAAGAGAATTTATGCGAAACGATATTTTGAACAACTTTCCAGTTCTGTCCGAGACCCGAAACTCGACCGAAATGGGCGAAAAAGCACTCGCATCAGATCTGATGCAGTGTATTAATTACCAAAAAGCCAGATTTTGCCCCCGCCTTACGACCCGTTATCACTCGCTTTTAGACTTAAAGAACCTCGCGGGGAAGTAAAACGACCTTCCGAACGACTTTCATGTTTCGGCCGAAGGCCGAAACGGACTCGAAAGTGCCGCAAATACCATCTTAAAATCCTGACAGAAACCACTAACTTAACAAATGCTGGATTTTTATACCTCGAATATATACCTCGTTTTCGCTCTAACTTTTTCGTTATAAATCCGTTTGACAAGTTTCTTACCTTTTCGGAATCGTCGTGAATCATACTACTTTATAAAAATATAAAATAATGTGTTATATATACGAATTTTGGACAGAATCTTTGAGTGACCTTGTTGAATCCATTTTTAACCTTGCTTTTATACCTTACTACTTTTGTAGTTAATCATTTTTACACCAACTTAATATGGTACAATACTTTCTCATCCCTTTTAACATGATATTAGCAATATCTCAACATATATAATAGTGTGCAAAATGATCATTACAAGTAAAAACTCCATTTACATGTTAAAAATCCTACATGGTGATTCAAGCTACAATAGAACTAACATATGCATAAAATGAATATTGAAAGAACATAAAGGGTTCTAGATGACCTTATGGTGTATGATGATGATGATCAATGTAATCTAAACCCTTGTTTAGATAAAAATCCAAAGCTTGCAAAATGAAAACCCTAGTTTTCCTAGTGAAAACCCTAGCTTCCCTTTTCTTGATAATCACTTGAATATGGTTAGCCAATGCTTGGGATCACCTTAGAATATCTTAGGATGGATGTGTGTAGGAGTGTATGGGTTGTATAAAATTTAGTATGGATTTGGTTGGGGCTTGGTGGTATGCCGTAGCATATAGAGATGTAGAGGGGAGGGTTTTTGTTGATTTTCTTGCTAAGTGTTCATGTGTATGTGTATCTTTCTAGTTACTTGCACCTTATATGTGAAGTCTTGGTCAAAATTTACCAATGGTGTTCAACAAAACACCTAGAGGGTTTTAGGGATTCTTGTTTTCATGTCTTGAGTCAAAGGAACATGGTATGGCCATGTTTAAGGCTGTAGAAAATGTACAAAAGACCAATCTTGACAATTGTAATTCTTTGAATATTTGGCAATGAATCCGGTTATGGCAAGATATATATGATATATTTAAGTTAATCTTATGTATTGGGTATAAAAGTGGGTATTTGTTGAAGCGTAGATATTATTTTTGTATGGTTCAGGGTATGCCTAAACTTTTCTTTTATGCCAAAACGTTAATAATTTTACGTAACAATAGTTAATGAAATATAAAAGATTTATTTTTTACTTTCGTAAAAATTTTATATTGCTTGTTTGACGAAAATCTTTAAATTCGTTTTGGTGTAAGTTTTACGTTAAATTGTTGATTTTTAACTTTACGCGATTTTAATTATCGTGATAAGATTTAATAAGTAAGCAGCTACGACCGAGAAATAAATAAATAAATAGTGAAATAATGACAAAATAAATGACGTCATAAAATGACATGAAAATACGAAATGTTACAAACCTAACTACTCCTTCGGGTAGGTCATGAGTCATGTTGGATATTTCAATGAAAGGCCTCCCTAGTACTACTTGTGACAATCTAGGGTCTAAGATCGAGCTAATATCCTCGACATCATGAGTCTACCAACACAGGTCGAAGATTTCTACGAAGACATGTATCCCTTTAAAAAAAAATAATAAAAACCCCTTCCTGCGAAATTACTAATTCCTCCATTTGAGTTTTCTCTAGGGTCGAGTTTTCTTTTCACGATCCAATTACACATCATTCGGGTCATGATATTAAGAGAGGAGTTAAGGTCAATGTAGGATTTTTCCAGATGCACATGCCCAATGTTGCATGGTATCTTGAGGTTCGATGGGCATCCTTCCATAATGATGGGGTTCCGTAGAAATATTGAGGGGATCAGGCCGCACATGAGGTATTTGCAAGGTTATAAATAGCGTGAGGCGTGGCGTGGCGGCGTGGCTAAGCCTCACTCCTTACGTGCCATGACGTTTCTTAAGGCGTAACTTAAAGTGGCACAAAATATGAAAATATTTATAAATATATACATTTATATCATATTTCAAATATATTGAGTTTACAAAAAGTGTTATACATAAGGAATAAAGTTAAGAATCTATCTTTGCATGTAATCTTTTTTCATTTCTATATAAAAATACGATTTTTATCGAAATTGAATTTAAAAAAGCCTCCACGCATCACGCTTTATTGCGCCTTATCACGTTTTTCCACTCATCGTCTCACGTCAAGCCTTAAGCACAAGCCTTGGTCTATTGAATAGCGTGGAGGTTATGCCTCGCGCCTTTGCGAGGCCTTAGCGACACCATGGCGTACCTTTTAGAACCATGGGTAATTGTGATAAACGAGTTCATTCCTAGTCAGGAATGTGTCGAAATACTCCACTACTTGCACTCCTGCTTCGGGTTCTTCCTTGTGGGAACTGTCATCTTTCGGGATTATCTCGATAAACATTACGTCGCCATCATCTTCCTTGGTGCAAACGAGTTCAGCGTTGGGCGACGGGGGAACCAATCCGAGCGATTCAAAGAGTGAATTGAATTTGAGGACTTTTTGGTGATGAATGAAACTGATGGATCGGGTGGTGTAGGAGAGTCTGGATGGTTTTTCAGGCAGTCTCTCTCTTCTTCCTTATTCTCTTCGGTTCTGTCGTAAGGATTACTTTGTTGCTTGGGGTGGATTGTGATGGTGTTAATTGAACCATGAATTTATGTTGAGCATTGCAGGTCCATTATTAGGTAAGAACGAGAGCAACGAAAAACTGGCACGAAGTCCTAGTTTTGGGATCTTAACCGCCCCCCCCCCCCCCCCCCCCCCCCCCCCCCCCCCCCCCCCCCACCCCCACCCCCCCCCCCCCCCCCCCCCCCCCCCCCCCTATCGCTAGGCAGCGTGCCTGCTATTCGATCGGTGATGGCTTTCAACACAGTGTCGATTTTGTTGGTCATCTCGCTTTGCTGTTGTTTGAAATCGGCTTCAAACTTGGATAGTTCTGCGTCTTGAGTTGCATGAAACTCGGAAAACAGTCCCTTCATATATTCGGATTGGTTTGTTTAAAATTTTGAGGACGGTTGCTCGTAAGGATACGGTTCGGGATCGAACGTTAGGTTGGAAACCGGTTAGGTGGGTTTGTGAAAAAATTATTTTAGGGAATTTTTAAGGGTGTCTCCATTTGTGGGTTAGTGAAGGTTTGGGAACGTGCCCAGTTGAAGTTTGGTTTCTCCTTCCAGGTGTTGGTGGCATCAATGAAATTCCTTGGCCCTTGGTTCGGAGTGAACCTCTTACCTCTCATTTTGTTCGCGCGCGAGGATGCGTAGTCAACATACTGAGTGTCATGGGAACCACTGCAGATCTCACATGAGGTAGTGATTTTGTTCACTTAGGTAGGTTGTGTCGGAGCAAGATAAGCTTCCATCAAGCATTAGACTTGATTTTCGAGCTCGATTAGACGGCGGCCGGATGTACTCAGGACATCGTGAGGCAATGCGATTGCCTTGACCGGCTTAGCAAAATCCCTTGGGTCGTTCCAACTTTCATTGTCATAGAGGGCGAGGTCCTATAATAATGCCTAGGATTCTTCGGCGTTTCGGTTACGAAACTTGCCACAGGCCGATTGGTCAATGGTTCGTCTTGTGACGGGATTGACATGGTCATAAAAAATTTAGACTTGGAGCCAAAGGTCGATGCCATGATGAGGGACTTTTTGTTTTGGAAGTAAGTCCTTGAAACGAGTCCATGCTTCAGATAGAGATTCTCCATGATGTTGTTGGAACATCAGGATATCATTGCGGAGTTTTGCGGTCCTTCCCGGTGGAAAGAATTGAGCAAGGAAACGAGTAGTAAGATCCTCCCATGTGGTGATGGATCCTGCTGGAAGACGTTCAAGCCAATTGCTAGCTTGATCGCGAAGGGAAAATTGAAATAAACGCAGGCGCGTTCTTTCCCTGTTTTCACCGTCAAGGTCAAGTGAGTCCACAAGTTTTAAGAAATCCTTGAGGTGTTGGTTTGGATCCTCGGACCGAAGTCCGTGGAATGAGCATCCGTTTTGCACCAACCGGATGGTGTCGGATCGAAGAGGTACCACGTTGTTCCCTACGGGGAGCTCAATGGTATTCCTGTAGCCCTCGTGGCTAGGTTTGGAGTAGTCTCCAAGAGTACGGATAGGATTCTCGTCTCCCATGGAGGTTGACGAGAATGGGTTACGAAACAATTAACACAAAGAAAAGATAGACTACGAGAAAGCTAATATGCGGAATTAAAATCTCACTTGAAAGGATTCAAGCGAGTAGAACTAAGTTAAACTATGATCAAAACCTAACTATTCCCCACGCAGCGGCGCCAAAAACTTGATGCGGTCGTCGTAGGACTTCTACACGAAGTTTTACAACTCCCTAGGCAGAGCACCTAACCGTTGTAGTAGTAGTATAGGCAAGACTCGGGGGTTGTTATCGTTCTCTAGGGGAATAGGTTGGGAAGGCTTGATCACGGTCTAACAGAATTCTAGGGGTTGAGAGCAGATTATTTTTGTGTTTTTATATTTTATGAAAGCAGGTAAATCTATGGTTTGAGAGGTTGGTTTGTTTAACTAATTACTAAACTAACTATAATCTAAACTACTGGTGATAACTTTATGATAATTAAATGTATTTACTTAATCATGCATTACTAATCAGATTGCTTCTCCTAATCCTGCTGCCTTCTCACACTTATGATGATCTGTGTAAGTATTTCCTAGGTCATGAACGGATTACACGAACCCGCCGTCTATTTAATATTCCGTTAAGGCAACGCACAAGTAAGGTAGTATGAAGACTATTACAAGGCCCCTAAGAGTATATTAAATGCGTGTGAAATACCTTAAGAGGGATCAACCATATAAGGGGGTAAGATAGTATGAAGACTGTTACCCGATGGTATCCTTTCTACGCACTCGCGTTTTCCTAGACGTGTCTACAGCGATACAGACAAAAGCTGGTTTTCTAAAGCCTAATGCGCACATTCACCAACAAGAAGCAACAGTAATAGGATCTATAATCCGATTTTCATGCAATCATAAGTAAATACAAAGGAGGGTTTAGCCTCGCATGTTATAATGAAAGCAAGAAGATAAATCAATCACACAACACATAAACATGGATCCAAGGTAGTACAATAGGGTTTTGAGGCCCTAAAAACGACCTATGAAGCTGCTACAAAGGCTAGGGTTCGTCTCCCTAAAGTTATACAAAGTTACACACTTGAAACCCTAAAATCGGTTTTATATTTATAGAGATATCGCTGCGACGGCGTCGCTTTGTACTCCTGACGTCGTCGCCACGTAGATGGTTCTAGATCTACTTTAAGTCGCCACGTCCTGACGCCGTCGCTGAATCTATGACGCCGTCACCATGAATGTCATGACGTCGTCGCTTTATGGTTGCGACACCGCCTCCAGGCTCTGAATGAATAATTCTTCATGGTTCTTGGTGTAGAGTCGTAGTCTTGTCCGTTTCTTCTCCAAATGAGCCCAAGTCACGTGTATTTCCTCCAAATGCCATCCAAGTACTAAAAACCTGAAAACAAACGATTAAGCACATAATCTGGGCATATTTGCATGATTTAAGGGGTTAAATGACTGCGAAATTGTGTATAAAATGGCACCTCATCAGAAACACAGACACCTAAGATATTGCTTTTATGCACATTTATTTTTAGGCCAGAAACTAAATAAAAGCAACGAAGGATACACAACAGGTTGTGAGCGTTAACACGAGACCATTCACCTAAGAAGATGACATCGTCAGCATAAATAAGATGCGATAGGCTCATGTTATTATCACCAATGCGGGCACCTGAGTAGATACCAATGTCGATAGCTTTACAAATGAAAGCATGTAATCCTTCCATGGCCAATATAAAAAGAAAAGGGGATAAAGGATCTCCTTGTCGTAATCCCCTAGAAATCTCGAATTCTGTCGTTGGAGACCCGTTTACCAATATAGAGGTGTGTGCGTTACTAAGGCACCCTTTGATCCAAGACCGCCACAATAGACCAAAACCGAGCTTTTCCATGACTAGGTCTATGAAATCCCACCGCAAGGAATCAAAA
Source organism: Tanacetum coccineum (assembly GCA_026074375.1). Classification (NCBI taxonomy): domain Eukaryota; kingdom Viridiplantae; phylum Streptophyta; class Magnoliopsida; order Asterales; family Asteraceae; genus Tanacetum; species Tanacetum coccineum. Next base: position 21,899 of record BQNB010048782.1, read on the forward strand.
GCTTTCTCAAAGTCTAACTTGAATAGCATAAGTTGTTTACTTGAATAGCATAAGTTGTTTCTTGCCTTTACGGTAGCAAGCCATAACTTCACTAAGAATGGGAGGATCATCAAGGATATTCCTACCCTTAATGAAGGTCGATTGCACTGGACTAACACAACTTCTAATCACCATACTTAGCTTATTGGCTAAGATTTTACCAATTATTTTATATTGGCACCCTGTTAGACTTATAGGGCGAAAGTCCGTGACAAGCGTGGCATTAGACACCTTAGGAATCAAAGCAATGAACGAAGAATTACATCCTTTGGGGAATGAACCAGAAACGAAGAAGTCTTGCACAAACCGATTCACGTCCTCTTCCAAAAGATCCCAAAAAGTTGTGAAGAATTTAAAAGTAAACTTGTTCGGACCCGAGGCACGATCTCCACCACAGTCCCACACCGCTCTCTTTATTTCATCTCTGGTAATTTTGCGTTCTAAAAGTTTACTTTGATCAGAAGAAAGCATATTAGGCATAACACCATCCAAAGAGGGAGGATGCCTACTGCAATCATCACAAAGTTGCCAAAGACATATGGGATAGAGTTAAGCTACTTATACAAGGCACATCATTGTCAAAGCAAAAACGTAAGTGTAAGCTGTATGAGAGTTCTGATAAGTTCTTCATGGGAAGGGTGATTCACTGGCATCTGTATTAACTTGCGGTTTGCTCACTTATCAATTGACATCGACATTTTTCAAATGACAATGCACCAGTTCAAGTAAATACTAGGTTTCTGAACATGCTTCACCAGAATAGGAGTAAATTTGTGACTGGTGTTATGTTTGCTAGAGATGTGCAAACGTTCAAACTATGATCAACTTCTATGCATATCTTAACAACCGAGCAATGCAATGGAAGTTCGCTTTATGCGTGAAGATTTCTAGACCCCACATTGCTAGTTGCCAACTATCATCAACCACCATCTCACTCCTTATTGATTCACAATTAGATGACATGATTCAGATGAGAAATACCAAATTTATTGCTTTTGAAACGGAGATTGATACACTTAAACAAACTCTTTCTAAACATGTCAAAGTAAAGAAATCCTTATTAACAACTCTCAATGGTTTTAAAACGGAATTCAAACAAAAAGAATCTAAATCTATTGACAAAGAGATTGTTTAGGAAAACAAAAATAAAGAATTGGAAAACATTGTCTGTATCAATCTATGCAAGCTATGCACATGTTAACAAAGCCACAGGTTTTTTTATGATAACACATATAAACAAGCTCTTGGATATCAAAATCCTTTTTATCTGAAAAGAGCTCAGCGGATTAAGCCAAGCTTGTATGATGGTAATGCGCTATCTAAAACAAATGATGGCTTTATTTGGGTGCTGAAGATAAGACTTTGTATTAGCTGAAGAGAGTCGATTAAAAATGGTTGAAAAACAAAATGATCCAATCATGAAGAAAGAGAAAATTAATATTACTCCGATTAATTATTATGTGTTAAATAAATTAGCTGAAGATTTTGGAAAACGTTTTGTCTCACAACAAGAACTGTCTGCAGAGCAAATGTTTTGGTTACAAAGTTCTAACAAGAACTCTGAAGAACCTAGTACTTTAAATACACCTGTCAAAATTGAGGTTCCAAGCGATCTTCCAAAAGTAAGTTTGGTACACAAAAGTCTTAAAAAACTATGATTTCATCTTTCTAATTTTGACAAAGTGGTAAAAGTAAGAACGACACCTGATACTATCACTGAGGGGTCATGGGGATTTTAGCATACCAAAAAGGTTTTTCTTACTGAAATAATTCCATGGTTAAACAAGTTAAAAGATTCTTTTAAAGAGTTTGACAAAGGTCTTCATGATGAAATTACTGAAGTTCCAAACTATTTTCACCCAAAAAGAAGTAGCTGTAGAACAATGCTCTGTCGACAGGAAATATTGTGAAATTCAACAGAAACAATTTTTGATTGAAAATGATCGACTCTTGGACAAAATCATATCTCAAGAAATTGTGAATATTGTGTTGAATTCTTCTGTTATCATTTGTGATTCTGAGAAAAAGAACGAGGATTGTATGGATACATGCAATAAGTGTTTGGAACTTGAAGCTGAGCTTGTCAAAAAGAATAATGTCCTTATTGAACCTTCAAAACAGTTTTCAAACCTCGAACAACATTGCATTTCTCTTGAAGTTGCCATGCAACTAAATAAAGAAATTTTTCAAAAAGACAAATCAAGCGATAATTAAAGTAATCCTAAAATTCAAGAATATTTTGAACAAAATTATCTGAAAGCTCAGCTACAAGCAAAGGACATTGTCATCAACAAACTAAAGGAAACAATTCATTCGTTGAGAGAAAATGTGAATCTCGCTAAAGTGAAACAGGACATTGATTAGATTGAAACAATAAACATTGAATTGGAGCATAATAGCAAAATTAATGTGTGAAAATGAAATTACATAAAGAAAAAGAGCATTTGAAAAAGACTTATAAAGAACTTTATGATTCAATTAAACCGACACGTGTTTATGCAAAAGAACATTATGACGCTTTAATTGTTAATCTAAATTCTAAGTCTATGGAAAATGCAGATTTGAAAGCTCAAAGTCAAGAAAAGGTTTTTGCTAATGCAACATTAAAAAATGAATTAAGGAAACTTAAAGGAAAGACTGTCATTGACACTGTTGTTTCAAAACCTCATGCCACTACGATTGCCCCAGGAATGTTCAAGTTTGATTTAGAACCATTAACTCCGAAAGTCTTGAAAAACAAGGATGCACATCTGACTATATTAAGCACTCTAGGGAACATGCAGACACTCTTCAGGACGTAGTCAAAAGTGCTAGAGCATTAAGCCCTCTAGATAGTAACTTAGACTCGTCCTGTAAGTATGTTCAAAGAATTCAAGAAGTGTTAGTCTATGTTAGAGATACATGCCCTTGTCTAACAAGACCTAGTGAGAAATTTGTTGCTGTCACACCAAAGAACAAGGACAAGAAAGTTAGATTTGCTGACCCTGTCACATCCTCAAACAACACTCAAAAACAAGTTGATTCCCACAAACCAAAAGACTATAACCAACCTCTGTTGCATTCTACAGGAGTAATCAGTTCTACTGGTGCTAGCGGATCAAAGCTTGTAGGCAATACAAAGAACAATAGGATCTCGCAATCATCAAGTAGCAACAAGACCAATAAAGTAGAAGACCAATCTAGGAGCGTTAAGTCTAGGAAGAATAAAAATAATCGTGTTGCCAAAATTAAATGTAATGCTTATGTCATGCAATCTATGTTAAATGTGAATTCTAAATCTGTTTGTGCTATCTGTAATGAATGCTTGTTTGATGCAAATCATGATAAATGTGTTCTTGATCATGTTCATGATGTGAATGTGTTGTCTAAATTTGAACCTGTTAAGCTTAAAAATAAGAAGCAAGTATGGAAACCTACGAGTAGAGTGTACACTAAAATTGGTTACAAATGGAAACTTACAGGACGTACTTTCACTATAGTCAGAAATAAATGCCCTTTAACTAGGTTCACCTCCACTAAAGTAGTGCTTCTTAAGGAAACCACTATTAAATCAGTTCTTACACCAACTCAAGGAATTAAGGTTTACAGTAGGAGACCCAAAGCAACAAAATATGTAGGTTCGAGTAGCAAATAACAGATTATAAAATCTAGGATTTCTAACCAATTAGAACCCACTCAAACTGGGCTGTTTCCAATGTTCCATCTTCTTCTCTTATCAATTTCAGGTTGTCCAAATTGTTCTGTGGAATTTGGACTCCAGATTCTCTAAGCATATGACTGAAAACCGCTCTTAGCTTACCAATTTTGTCAATAAATTTCTTGGTACCGTCAAGTTTGGTAATGATCAGATGGCTAAGATAATGGGTTACGGTGATTATCAGATCGAGAATGTTAATATTTCCAAGGTTTACTACATTGAGGGACTCGGGCACAATTTATTCTCTGTTGGTCAATTCTATGACTCGGATCTTGAAGTGGCTTTTCGTAAACACATATGTTTTGTTTGTAATCTTGAAGGTGTTGACCTACTAACGGGATCATGAGAAACTAATTTATATACCTTGTCCATTGGCGATATGATGAAGTCTTCTCCAATTTGTCTCTTGTCAAAGGCTTCTAAGACTAAGTCTTGGTTATGGCACCGACGTTTGTCACACTTGAACTTTGGCACCATTAATCAATTGGCTAAACAAGGTCTTGTAATAGGTCTCCCAAAATCGAAATTTAAAAAAGATCACTTGTGTTCTGCATGTTCGTTGGGAAAAACCTAGAAACAATCTCATAAACCAAAATCTGAAGACACCAACCAAGAAAAACTTTATCTTCTGCATATGGATCTTTGTGGGTCAATGCGTGTCGAAAGTATTAATGGGAATAAATATACTCTAGTAATTGTTGATGATTATTCTCGGTTTACACGGGTTAAGTTCTTAAGATCGAAAGATGAAGCTCCAAAGTTCATCATCAAGTTTCTGAAAATGATACAAGTTTGTTTAAATGCAACTGTCAGGAATATTCGCACAGATAATGGTACAGAATTTGTCAATCAAACGTAGCTATTATGAAGATATCAGTATCTCTCATGAAACATCCGTGGCGCGTACTCCAAAACAGAACGGCGTTGTCGAAAGACGAAACCGGACCTTAGTAGAGGCTGCTCGCACCATGTTGATATATGCTAAAGCTCTATTATTTCTGTGGGCAGAAGCAGTTTACACAACTTGTTACACGCAGAACCGTTCCCTAATACGTCTTTGTCATGGCAAAACACCATATGAGCTCCTGCGTGACATAAAACCAGATCTTTCGTATCTTCATGTATTTGGTACACTATGTTATCCAACTAATGACAGCAAAGATTTGGGCAAATTGAAAGCTAAAGTTAATGTTAGTATTTTCATTGGATATGCTCCCGCAAAGAAGGCTTACCGGATTTACAATCGACGTACCAGACGAATTATGGAAACAATACATGTAGACTTTGATGAGCTGACAACGATGAATTTTGAACAAAGCAGTTCAGGACCCGTACTTCATGAAATGACTCCTGGAATACTTAGTTTAGGACTCATGCCACAACCTCCTTCTTCAACACCTTTTTTCCCACCAACAAGAAATGACTGGGATACATTACTTCAATCGTTGTTTGATGAATACTTCCGTCCTCCACCATGTGTTGATCATTCAGTTCCTGAAGTTGCTGCTTCAGTTCCTGTTGTTTCAACCAGTACACCTTCCTCAACCTTCGTTGATCAAGATGCACCATCACCAAGTACTTCACAAACTCCTCAAGATTCACCATCTCAAGTTATTCCTCTTGGTGTTGAATAAGTAGATCATAATATTGAAGTTTCACACATGGATAATAATCCCTACTTTGGTATTCTAATTCCATAACCAAGTTCTGGAGAATCCTCTTCTTAGGTTGTTATTCCAAATAATGTGCACTTAGTCAATCAACCACCCAAACACATCAGTAAATAGACCAAAGATCATCTAATTGATAATGTAATTGGTGATCCTTCTAGACCCGTCTCCACTCGACATACAAACTCAAGCCATATTATGTTATTTTGATGCTTTCAATGCTTCTGTTGAACACAAGAGTTATAAAGAAGCATTGACGAAATCCTGCTGGATTGAAGCCATGCAAGAAGAACTCAATAAGTTTGAACGTCTTAAAGTTTGGGAGCTTGTACCTTGTTTGAATCGTGTTATGATTATCACCTTGAAGTGGATATACAAGGTTAAATTAGACGAACTGGGAGGTGTGTTAAAAAACAAGGCTTGGTTGGTAGCGAGGGGATATCGTCAAGAAGAAGGCATAGACTTTGAAGAATCTTTTGCTCTAGTTGCACAACTTGAGGCTATGCGTATATTTATTGCATTCGATGCTCATATGAACATGATCGTCTATCAAATAGATGTGAAGACCACGTTCTTGAACATCATATTGCGTGAGGATGTCTATGTTAGTCAACCAGACGGGTTTGTAGATCCAGAGAATCCCAACCATGTGTACAAGCAGAATAAAGCTCTTTATGGGTTGAAACAAGCTCCACGGGCTTGGTATGATTTGCTCTCATCATTTCTACTCTCCCAGAAGTTCTCCAAAGGAACTGTTGATCCAACATTGGTCATCAGGAGAGAAGGCAAAGACATCTTATTGGTACAAATTTATGTCCATGATATTACAATTGGCTCCACTAAACTTGATCTTTGTGAAACATCTTCTGAAATCATGTGTTCAAAATTCAATATGTCGATGATGGATAAACTATCATTTTTCTTAGGACTTAGCCATAGTGGGTCCTGGCTGTCTCGCAGTAGCAGCAGCATAACTCTCTCCAATCTCACACCCAGGTCTGGGGGTAGTAAGTAGTAGTCTCTTCCAAGGCGGTGTGTCAGCCTCGAGAATATCAGCTCTGCGGCTAGTAGATGGTGCAGGTATAGGTAACGGCAGAATCAGCTGACATGACTACTGTGACCAGCAAAAACAACTTATGAGTATATATACCACTCTTATTGTAATATACATATTGTATTATACCCACGTATATCAATTATGAATGCATCTAGTCCCATGAATGCAACAAATAGTATATGCATGAATGTATGCACATGGGGAGAGTTCAAAGTACAACCCCGTTGTATGAATTCGTTGTTTGAAAATGGTTATAGTCTAGCAAAAACATTTGACCTGGTTCTCTATAACCTTAGCTCTTGATACCAATCTGTAACACCCCCAAATTGGGTCGCAGCGGAATAAGGGTCCGGGGCGTGTTACTTCAAGATCAATAGCACAAGATATATAAGAATGACACAAAAAGTCATTTTAAAACTGATACATTGGATTTAATTGAAAGACTTAATACAAAAGCATATAGCTTTACTTGTTCATTATTGAATATTACAAAAGTTGACAATACGTTTCCCAAAATATGATGCACCTAATTCTTTAAGCGTGCAATCGAAAATGTAACCCACTGCATCCCTGGCATCCCATGCCTATTGACCTCCTGAAAACATTGCTTAAAAACGTCAACAATAATGTTGGTGAATTCATAGGTTTGATAAATCAAAATATGTAGGACCGCAAGACTTTTCTCGTGATAATGCAACACATGCACACATCACAAAACTAGATTACATTTACACTAAGCTCATGACACTGAAGCTCGACAATCTTTCTTGCAATTAAACTATATATTGCAATTTACGCCCATCCGGATGTCTAACCCTAAACATCCTAAATTCGACATGCTATAACGTTCGTTCTCGGTGATAGCTAGTCACCCGAACGGGGAGGTCGTTTCCCTATTAATAACATTCGCGCTCACATAATGTAATTCCTACAACTAGCATTCTAATGCAATTGACAGTTCATGATAATGGGCTTAAATGGGTTTTCGGTATTAGGGCAAACATGTAATCAATACTTGCGTCCAATTTATAAAACAAAGCATGTTTCCACCCCATAATTATAAATCATTGAAATCGTAAAAATGTGGGGCTATGAACTCACCTTGAGTTCAGATAACCGAATATCCCAGATAAAAGCGTACGTAAATGATCGAATGAAACCTAATTTAGCATAGGTGTTTATAAGTACAAGTACTTGAATCTAATCTTATAGTTGTTACCTCGTACTATCGTTCGGGCTATCATAATTAAAGAGGTCATGACATGACGTTCGAGGAGTTAGGACACTTTAAATCGTAAATCCAACAACTCGTCGAAACGCCATCCGAAGAGGCCTCATTATGAAACTCCCTAGTAATATAGTACTTTGATAACCACATAATATTCTATATAGCTCAATCAACCAAACTAATGGTTTTGGAAAAATTGTGTTTTAATAAGTTAAAGACGTTATATTAACGTTTAGTAAAAATTGGCGTAATTTTGCGTTTTTTAAGCCTGATTCTCGCGTTTCTTATGTCCATCTTTTCGTATTAAGATGGGTTATCGATATTTGACATTTTCATAAAATTTTCCCCTGATGAACAGTAACTTTTGTTTGTCCGACAGACATGTGTCTATAAAAATTTCGTATTTGTTGTCGTAAAACCGTACAATGTCGTATTTTATTCGTTATAGCTCCGTTTTTAATGATTCTTTCGAGGACGTTCTCGTATTTGAAAGTTCTATATTTTTATGAGGTTTACAAAAATATAACTTTCTGTCATGAATAGTAACTTTTATAAAAAAGGGTTTTATAAAAAGTATTAGGGTCGTAAACTCGCGAATTAATAACTCGGTTCGTAATTAATTGAAAAAATTACGATTCTTATCGTTTTGGAATCCTAAAAAATATGTATTTTTTGTTTAAAAATATAACCTTGCTGTTTATAATTTTTATAGAAATGTTTTATAAAAGTTTACTTAGACTTAATTTTTTAACGTTATAACTTGTTTTAACGTAATTTTTCGTATGATCAGTTTAAATGCTTTCTTACTTCTTACCTTTTCGGAATCGTCGTGAAATGTATTATCTTATAAAAATATAAAATGAGCATGTCAAATTTCGTCTTTTGGACAGAATGTTGGCTTGAGTTAGTTGAATCCATATTTGATATTTTCTTTATACTTTGCTACTTTTGTATTTTACCATATGTCTCATATATCATATATTTTATAAATCATACATATATGATGTGTCCTTTGTCCATAATAGTCCTTATGTGTCCAAGTTACCAAGGTTAACTAATTCATGATAATACTTAAAATCATAACTTTACTTAAGAAATCTCTAATTTACTAGTTTTGTCAATAATCATTTTTATACATAACCAAATGGGTACAAGTGTATTTCTTTCCATATGACCTTATTTTAGTGTTCTATTAACATGATTAAAAGTCCATAATCAATATTAACATGTCTTATGTATTTCTTTAAGTTGAAACATATTATGAAGTTATGAAAACCCTAATTAATCCATAATCATGTTTACACCAAAACCATATGATACAACATTTTCTCATCCTTTTTAACATGATGTAAGTAATAACACAATATATATATAAGTGTGTAAAATGATCATTTCAAGTATATACTTCATTTTCATGAATAAAACCTAAATGGTGATTTAAGCTAAATAGAAATATCATATGCATAATAATGAAAGTTATAGCAACATAAAGAGTTTAAATGGACCTTATGAGGTATGATGATGATGATGATGTGCTAGTACTAGACCCTTGTTTAGCCACAAAAACCAAGCTTGCACTTAATAAACCCTAGCTTTCCTTCACTAAACCCTAGCTTCCTTTTTCTTGATTATTACTTGAATATGGTTAACCAATGCTTGCAAATGCCTTAGTACATCTTAGAATATGTGTATATAGAAGTGTATGGATTGTAGAAAAATTTGTATGGGTTTGGTTGGGAGGTGGTATTGAGCCGTGAGCTCTATAAGGCAAAAAGAGAGTGTTTTGTGAATTTTATCTAAGTGTAAAGTGTGTAGGAGTTACTTGCTAGCTATGTGTATGTATATAAGATGTATAATTGGTCAAGGGAACATAAAGCAAGTCCTAGGGATGGCCAAGGTCTTATTCTTTGGTCAAGGCATGGTAGGGATGGTGTATGTCCTCAAATAGTTGAGAACATCCCATGAAAACATGGAAATGTGTTCTCAACTTGCATTTCTTGTTCTTTTCTCTTTGAATCCGGTTTTAGATACATATGTATGATAATATTGAGTAAATTTTGGGTATTGGGTATAAACGTGGGTATTTGTTGAAGCGTAGAAAAGTTTTTGCGGTTCCGGGAGTGCCTAAACGCAATTTATCGCGAAACGTATACACTTTACGTATCCGATAAAAATAAAATGAACAAAGTTAATAATTATCCTCAAAATAATTATATAACCCTTGCTTGATGTAAACATTTAATTGTTTGATGCCCGTTTACATTGAACGCTAATTTTTGGCGTACGCGATTTAACTTAACGTTTACAATTTTAAGCAAACCCGTACAATTCAAAAAGGTACTTTGTGAATTTATTGATGTCGTCAATGACTTGAAAACACAGGGTGTTATAATGGGTATGTTAATTCATCTTAGAGAAACATTAAAAATAAGAAACCATTAAAACAGGAAAATCTATATACCTGGGTGGTGTCGGCAACGCCCACATTGATGATTATGAAAGAGTGGGTAGCCTTTCAACACGATTTTTCCATTTTTTTAATTGTCCATAACTAAAGTGTCAAAATGGGTAGCCTGCATCATTGATATAACAATCTAAAATGTTAAACACGATTTCAAAGACTGTGTGCATTGAAAATAAACTCTGGAGGAGGTGATTCATAAATAAAATGACTCTATTGCAACAACTATTTATACTTTAGGTTGATCAAAGGCAAGGGGTACTCATAGGTTGGAGTGGCGAGCTTTAAGGTCCTGAAACAGATGTCATAAAGTGCCTCGTTGTCAAGGGCCATACATTCATCAGCGATTTCAACCAGCTGGTGGACTGAGAGTGTGGCGTTGTAGGACTCAACCACTGTGTCAGAGACCTTTGGTGAAGGGAACACAGAGAATGTAAGCATCATTCTGTCTGGGTATTCCTCCCTTATCTTATAAATCAACATCGTTCCCATTCCTGACCCTGTGCCTCCTCCAAGGGAGTGGCAAAGCTGAAAACCTGCCATCACACAGTATGACTAAACAGTATGTGAAAGTCTAGTAACAGTATTTTATTTGATTTTTCATTGCATCAACAGCCAACAATAGGCTCAGAAAAGATCGATTATATGAACTGATCACAAACTGCCAACTAAAGGCGACTCATGTGCACATGGAATCAGGTATTATTCAACTGCGTATGCAAAAAGTGTATTTTATGACTAAAACTCATGACCAGTTGTGGTCATAAACATAATTTACCAGATTTCTTTTACACTTTTGTCTCCTCATAAATCAATCAAATTATAAACTAAAAAGTCTAATATCATGAAACTTACAAAAGATTAATGATGTTTTAATGTTGTTCAAATATGTAAATGAACAATCAAATCCAATAGTGTACACAAAGAACAATGCGCTTTTGAAATATTAGGTACCAATCTTATAAAGCACTGACCAATAATTAGTAGTGGTTTTTGTATGCTAAATTTTCTTCAACTTCAAAAGCTAAATGTTGTTTGCTTCTATAATACACATGAAAGTACAGAAATTAATACATATCACAAGGGATGGGTGCATTATGTGTTCCCGACACTTGTTATGACATCTTTAGCATGTGAATTTACCTATGCCTTAGACATCTGAATCTTTCCTTTACTTACGTCATCAATATTGCTACTTGCATCTATATGTTTCACACCCACCTTTTTGTATTTATACCAAGAGGCGCACATCAAATAAGCCCCAAAATTCACTATACTTAATCCTGCTAACAACCAATAAAAGTAATTTAACTTGTCCCTATTCAAATTATTGCTAGCTAACCACCAGCCACTCACTTTATTCACTACCTGAACCACTATTGAGCTCAACTAGTATCCAAATGCCATTGAACACCTTGAGATAGCTGTTCCAAGTGACTTCATACCCGATGAACTTTCTTCATAGAAAAACTCTAGCAGTCCTATCAATGTAAACATATCAGCCACCCCAAAAATCACATATTGGAACCCCAGCCAGAAAACCGTTAGTGGCAGAGGGCCTGGTGAGTCAACCATATTATTTTCAATAGCTACTGATTTCCGATGAGTTTCTACTATTTCGGCCACTGCCATTGAGATAGCTGAGAGAACTAACCCTACTCTGATTCTTTGAAGGTGTTTGATTCTAGTTGGGATCCCAGTGAACTTTCTCATAAATGAGACTAAATACCGATCATAAATTGGGATTAAGAAAGACATGAATGCTAGTGGAATTACGGGAATGGATGGACCTGGAACTTTAAAACCAAGAAGGTTCCTGTCCATGGTTGTACTTTGTTGAATGGTGAAAGTTTGTAGTTTAGCCAAACAGGTGTTCATGAATATAATGCTCAATATAATTGGGAGCATACGGATTAAGATTTTTGCTTCTTCGACTTGTGTTACTGTACACAGTTTCCATGATCCTGAAGGGCTGAATTCTGATGCATCAAGGCCACTGCCAATTATTGCTGCCCGATCCAGACATCTGATTATGTTTTATAAGTATCAGCAACCAATAACCATATTATAAAGTGGCAAACGTTAATATGAATTCTGGTTTTAATTTTACGCAGACCCCACCTGAAATGCTCTGTTCTTTGAAGAATTTCAGTTTCTACTCCAGCTTCTTTGTCATGAGTCTCATGTAACTCGTTTGTCATCTCTGGTATTGGTATGTTCCGGTTTCCAATTGCCACGACAAATACCTGAATCCAATTTATAAGTATCTGTTAATCTGTTATCTGTTTGATGATAAAAGATGTGTTGGTATTTCTTATGTTAGTATACCTGTAGAATTCGACTAATTGGGCTTCCTTTAGGTACATAGTTCCGATACATAGATTTCCCCATGAGTAGAAAAAGAGCGGATACTAAGACAGCTACGGTGCATATACCGAACCCCCAATCCCAACCTTTGTTAGCGCTGATCCAGACCACAAAGGTGACTCCAAATATAGCACCGGTTGTGACGCTGAACAGAAACCAGTTGAAGAAGCTTGCAAGTGATTCTGCTTCTTTGGGGTCACTTTGGTCAAACTGGTCAGCTCCCAATGAAGGCAGAGCCGCTCTAATTCCACCTGCGCCCAAATTGCAGTTAAATATTGTCCGTGAATAGTATCGCCTCGTGACCACTTTCTGCTTGCTCACATTCGTTCCCTAGGCTAGCATTACAGGGAATCAGTCGTAACTGTTGGAAGTGTGCTTAATTGCTAAGAGTGCATAACCCTGAATTTACACTTTAGTCACATCATATTAAATCCATTATAAATACAACTGCAAGTTGTAGATTATTAGTTGATGAAAGTTTGCATGGATGTACCACGACTTCGAAAGATGCACATAGGATACAAGTCTTGAATCTCGACAAGTATGTGTCAGAAATAAAACCTCCAAATAGTGATAGTAAATAGGCAGTGCCCGAGAAGTTTGTGAGTGTTGTGGCTGACTTGGTCAAACTGAAGTTCATATAACCATAGAAGTAAGTTACCAAGCTGACAGCCATGGCAATGAAAGCCATGTTCTCGAGCCTTATCATAGCTGCATTAGTCAAAATACACAGAACGGTAAAAAATATATAGAAAATGCTGTGAATTCTTATTATATGCTAATGTATGTCCTATTTTAAGATACCATATGCAAACATCGCAGCTCTTGTCCCACCCAGCCGTTTTTGGTGTCTAGCTTGTATTTTGACATCACAGGTGATACCCTGCATATTGTACAAAGCCTTTAGTATAAAGTGGGTTGAAAATAGAGTATAGGCCTGAAAATGTAGCGAATTGAGAACCATTTTAGCATAAGAATTACCATTTTATGAAGCTTATGTTGCAAGATCTTCAGTTTTGCTGTGAGTGTGTTGTACTGACATAGTGAGTGGTTGTTTTTATAGCGAAGGGCGTTTGTCTTATCATTCCATCGAATCAAATGGCATCTTTAAAGTCAATATATAATTAATTTAGTATAAGGTGAACCAATTCTTGAGTAGGAACATGTCTACATCTGTTCAACTGATTATTTTTTCTTCATCTGTTTGTTCATGTCGTCATCTGGCCTGTTAGTGACATTACAGTTGATTATACTTTAATCATGGTACATTTTTGACCGTGAGCTTTGCTGTTTTGTATGTTGAAATTTCCTAATCTCTGTTTACTTGATAGTTTGTATATGACATGATATTATGATGGACTCCCAACCTTGCTCTACCTTGGTAAGAACTAGATATCAAATGCATACTGTAAGTAAATGAAACCATTGAAAACCATGAAAAAGGCATAAACATGAATGCCCTTCTTACAATCCCCTAATAAACTTATTTCGTTGAGTACACAACTTCTGTTGTAATTTAATGAGTCATCTATTAGAACTCCCAAATTAGCTCGATTAATATTTTTTCATTCCTTAAGTTCGGCTGACTGGCCATTGTGTCACCTAACCAGGGGTATAAAATGGATGGCAGGAGGAGAATATCGCTACATATGTTTATGATATTTGCTAGTTGTGTATAATGGATTAAACTAATCTGGGTTTAGCAGCAGGTTTGAGTAATGTTATGATTAACTTTGGTGTTTGTCTTGTTGCCATTATCACCTGGCGTGTCATTGTTACTTCATCATTCAAGGCTACCTTCAAAAAATCAACATTAAGGTCTATTTCTTACTTTGTCTCCATTTAGAATTAATTACTATGTGGTCCTTTGTTTATTAACTAAATGTGTATTTCGCATCCCATTATGCGTATTTGAAGTCCAAATTCTGTTTAAAAACGAGCAAATTACTAGGTATTAAATAAAAATACTCGTTCCTGAAGCTTTCTGGCAAATACACAGCAATGCATTGTTTGGGGCATGATAATCCCAATATTATGAGTTAGAGTACGTCCAATAAATTACTTGGGGCATTTCTAGTATTGGGGGACAAGTATTTCACCATTCTGATTGTAAATTTTTAACTATTTCGTATAGAGAAGTTGTCAAGTTGAAGATCAGCATGACGTGTTAACTGCGGCTCTTTTCATTTCCACACATTCTTTCACATGACCTTTATGTGGGATTATAGTTAACAGTATTAGGACAAGGTAGAATAAGTATTTGATGTAGAATAACGGGTCGTGAGAACATCATGTGAATTGGTCTCTGTTTTTTCTTCATAAAGTCAAATATCAGTATGCAATGTATTTTGATAAGGGTAATTCTGTTCTATCATAATAGATTATGCTGTAACAGTCGTGAACATGCAAACCTAAGCATGAACCCACAGGACAGTTTTGCTAGTATATAGCTACTAACAAGCATAGTTGCCCGCGCGTTGCTGCGGGGCGGTGTTTCTTTTATTACAGATGTGGGTGTTTTTTTTTAAATTTGTATTGTAAGATTTCAAAGTTTTATAAGTGTGGTTTGCATGTGCTAATTTTTAAAAAATTATGTGGTTAAAGGTTGTTTCTTTGGATATTTAGGTTTTTTTAATATAATTTATAAGATTTGAGTAAATATGTGTTAACCATGATTGCCCGCGCGTTGATGCGGGCCGTTAAATTTTTTATTTGGTTTTTTTTGTATTTTGTGCGGCTTTATTTTTCCGGTCTCATGTTTAATATTATTTTTTTATATGGGTTTATGTGTTGGGCGTCATGTCGTGGGTATTTTTTTATCTGAATAAGTCAATACTTTTGTAATTTTTTTTTCTTATTTTGTGCCGAGAAAAAAAAATTATTATTTTTGTGCAATAGTTACTTTTTTTATATGGGCTTATGTTTTTTCTATATGGGTTTATGTGTTGGGCCTCATGTCGCGGGTATTTTTTGATATAAATAAATCAATACTTTTGTAAAAATTTTTCCTATTTTGTGTTAAGCATTTTTTTTATATTGCCTACTTATTAAAAAAAAAAAAACCTCCTAAATGGGCTGGCCCAAACAAAGAGCCCAATGGAAAACACTGTAGCAAGCGACGTAATACTACATCGTTTTATCCCAATCATAGTATATAGATATAATTGTTAGACCAAAATAGATTAGATGGGCCGGTCCAATTATATAGATGGGCCGTACCCATTAGGTTATGTGTTAGTTGCTTAATCTCTAAGCCATGACATTAGTATAAATACACATACAATCTAATGTACAAATCACAATTACAATTACAATAATATATACCCTTTGAGGTTTTATATGGTATTAGAGCCAAAACACTAAACAACCTTTTTTTCCGGCACAATTCCGGTCACTTTTAAGCCACCACACAACCCCACCAGATCCACTCCTGATCACCTCACCGCCGCTGCCGCCGCCATCACCGCCGCCGACCGTCGTCATCAGAAACCCTAAAAAAAAGGGAATATTACTATGGCTATGATTTCGGCTTTCACCACAGTCGATAAAACGGCTCATAACTCTCGTAAGTTCGCTTTTACCCTTTCACCCACAAATTATGGTTATTGGAAAACTATGATTGAACCATTCCTCATCACAAACAATTTGATGGATTATGTGGATGGTTCAATACCGTGTCCATCAAAAACCTTATCTGTTACCGATGGTGTTAATGTTCCAAAAGAAAACCCTAATTATTCAATTTGGGTCTCCAACGACGCCCACGTCCGTATGCTAATTATCTCTATAATCTCAGAAGTTTCTTTTCGCCATGTTCAAGGTACAACTTCTCGTGATCTTTGGTTGTCCCTTAAAAAGGCGTATGCACCTCATTCCACATCTAGGGAATACACTCTCAAAACACAACTTCTGAGAATAAAGATGCACGGTGATAAAACTCCCGATGCTTATCTAAATCGTGCTCAAGAATATGCTGATGCACTCGCCGCCATTGGTGAACATGTAAAGGATAAAGATCTCGTTATGCTTGTTGTCTCAGGTCTTCGTGAAGAATATAACGGTCTTAAAACTATAATCACTGCCCGTCAAAGTCCAACTGCATTTAGTGAGCTTCATGCACTCCTTAGTGATCATGATTATATGCTTGGAAAAACTCGTACACCCATTGCACCATATGGTCCACAAGCCTTTTATGGTGCTCACCTATCAAACAACAACATGAGTAACAATAACAACCGTGGCAATCGCAACAACTCTCGGTAAGAACAATCGAGGTCGTGATAATGGTCATCAATTTGATTGGGCATCCACCTAAAATACAGTGTATGGCACTTGCAATAGATGTGGTATTGGTCACATTCTATCACAATGCCCTAATCTTCACCCTTCTACTATTCGCATTCGGCCATCCGCTAACTTTGCAAATACCCGTGCTCAATCCTCTAATGCTTCTGCAAATTGGCATTCAGACACCGGAGCAAATAGTCACTAAAAAAAAAAGATAAAAAAAAAAAAAATAAAAAAAAAAATAAAAAAAAAAAATATAGAATGATAAAAAAAAAAAAAAAAAAAAAAAGAAAAAAAAAAAAAAAGACACCTAATTTGGAAGGGCGAAGGACAAATTCAGAGCAAATTAGGTGACGACGCACTTCATGTTGGCAACGGTAAGGGTCTTCCTATTCTTCATATTGGTTCATCTAAAGTTTACTCACCACAAAAGACGTTTTCTCTCAAAAACATTCTTCATGTACCAGAAATCTCCCACAATCTCCTTTTTGTTCAAAATTTTGTCATGATAATGATGTCTTTTTGAATTTCACACTTTTTATTTCGTTGTAACAAGACAGTCACACACATCACTCTTCTCACCGGCACCAGTAAACATGGTCTCTACACCATTACTCTTCCTCAACTAAAGTCCATCAATAAAGTATCTTTTTTCGGCAGTACTACTTCCCAACATTTGGCAAAGACGCTCGGACATCCCCATCATGGTTTCTGGTTGCATCTATGCTTTTTAATTTTTCTCTTCCCGTTACAATAAAAGTCTGTCAGGTTTCTGCAATTCTTGTCCAATGGGAAAATCTCAAAACTACAATATATGAATCTGGATTTCGAAGTACAAATATTTTAGATTGGGTTTATTGTGATGTATGGGGTCCCTACACCTGTTGTTATCGTTTGAATGTCAAAGATAATTTATTTGTGTAGTTGATCACCATTCTTCGTTACATGTGGATATTTCATTTAGCTCAAAAATCCGTGTGATTTCACTTTTAAATCATTTGTGCAAAAGTATAACGTCAATTCACCACAAAATTAAAGAAAGTTCAAACCGATTGGGTTGTGTAGTTTCGCAATTTTAGCTTCGTTTTTTCTCTTTCGCTGGGAATATATTCACCGAGATTCTTCCCTCATACAAGTGAGCAAAACGACTTTGTTGAACGTCGCAATCGCCATGTTGTGGAGACCGGTCTTACTCTTCTTGCTCAAGCATATGTTCCTTAACGTTTTTGGCATTATGCTTTTGATACTGCTGTTTACCTAATCAATCGCATGCCCTCTCGCACATCAACAAACAAGTCACCTTTTGAACATATATTCAAACGTCTCCCGACTACTCTTTTCTTCGTGTTTTTGGGTGCCTATGTTTTCCTCATCTTCGTCCGTACAATCGTCACAAAATGGATTTCCGTTCTACTCCGTGTGTCTTTCTTGGCTACAGCCCCTCCCATCATAGATATCGTTGTCTTGATATCTCTACCGAGCGTCTTTATATTGCTCGACATGTTTCTTTTAATGATGCACAATTTCTCTCGATATCCCTAAAACAACTTCCCCCACCCCCCTTACGAAAACATCTCCCTATTACTCCTCGGAATCACCTTATATAATTCCTACTACTGACCATCCAAGTCCATCTTCACCACGCTCACCGATTTTCATCTCATCATGAGTTTTTAACATTTAAGACAAACTTCTCAAACTTCTCCCGAGTCTTCTAATGGTCAACCATCTCCCGTAAGAATCCTACATCGATACCAACACCATCACCACCCACACCACCACCACCACCTCCTCCTCCCATCACTCGGCAACGTCCTGCAAATCTTCGTCAAAATCCCAAACAACGGGTTCCCTACAATCCTTCCGCAAATCATGCTACCGTCCTCCCCACTACCATTACTGAACCAACCTCGTTTACCGTTGCCAACAACTCTCTAGAGTGGACGTCAAGCTATGAAAGAAGAGTATGAAGCTCACAGAAAAAATGAACGTGGTCTTTAGTGCTCGTGCTTCAAATACCCAATGTTGTTGATGTAATGGGTAATCAATGTTTAAAACGGACAAGAATTGTGCTATCACTCATTATAAAGCAATATTAGTTGCCAATGGGGGGGGGGGGGTTTGGGGTTTCGGCAACACCTGGTATTGATTTTCATGAGACATTTAGCCCGGTTGTCAAGTCGACAACTATTCGAGCTATTTTATCACTTGCGGTTACTAACGACTGGCCACTACGCCAGTTAGATATTCAGAATGCATTTCTTTATGGAAATCTTAAGGAGCAGGTTTATATGAAACAACCTCCGGGCTTTATCGATCCACAACGACCAAATCATGTATGTTTGCTTCATAAGTCTCTTTACGGCTTAAAGCAGGCTCTACGCGCTTGGTTTGAACGCCTCTCCAAGGCTCTCTTCGATCTCGGTTTCAAAGGCTCCAAAACGGATCCATCTTTGTTTATTTATTTGCGTGGAGACACACTTTTGTACATTCTGGTATATGTGGATGACATCATTGTTACATGTAATAATAAGGGCACTATCGACAATATACTTTGTCAACTTGGATCCGCTTTTGCATTAAAAGATATCGGGCCACTTAACTACTTCTTGGGTATTGAAATTATTCCGCATGTGTCCGGCATTCTCTTATCTCAAAAGATGTAAATTTTGGAGCTATTACAAAGTGTTGGTCTTTCTAACTGCAATTCCGTGTCTTCTCCCATGGTTACCTCGAGCTCACTTAGTTTAGATGTGTAGCAATTGATCAGCCACAACCTGGTTACTAGCGCGGATAACAACGATCTTAAAGAACACACACCACAGCAGATTATGACAGAAAAGAAAGAAGGAGCACACACACAAGATATTACCTTTAACCTCACTATTGATTAAGCTTTTGAAAGAATGAAGTACATGTCCCTTCCCCCATCACCTCCTTTTATAAAGATGAGTGGGAGGTAGTAGAATCAAATTAGGACTTTATGACGGCTGAGGTTGCCGAATCAAACTAGGACTCTATGACGGCTAAGAATACAAAGTCAAATTGGACTATATGACGGCTAAGAATACAAAGTAAACTAGGACACTATTTCGGCTAATGATAAAGACTAAATATAACAATTTTCACCTTAGGCTTTATATTAGCCTATACCAACACTCAGCAATTCCAAGCAGTGTTGTAACTTGTGTCCAGGTACCACCTTCGTCAAGGCATCCACAACATTGTGTTCAGTACCCACCTTCAGAACTTCAACTGTCTTTGCTTCCAAGACCTCTCTGATAAAGTGATAGCGCACATTGATGTGCTTAGTCCTTTCATGAAAAAAATGATTCCGCGATAAGTGAATCGCGCCCTGATTATCACAATTAACTGCCACTTTGTTAAGCTCCACGCCTAACTCTCTTAAGAGTCTCCTTAGCCAAATAGCTTCCTTCACAGCCTCCGTAAGGACCATATACTCCGCCTATGTAGTTGAAAGAGCCACCACGTGTTGTAGCGTTGCCTTTCAGCTTACAACATATCCCTGTACTAAAAATGCGTAACCAGTGATAGATCTACCTTTATCCGGATCTTTAGCGTAGTCTGAATCAACAAAACTTGTTACGTCTACATGGTTTCCACGATTTGTCCCATACACCAAACCCACGTTTGCAGTACCCCGCTAATATTTCAAAATC